>PVIU01029403.1:0-17613 GCA_004026605.1 Ondatra zibethicus
TTATCTTTTTGAGAACCGAGTCTTTTTGAATGCACTCCTTCCTAGGCCGGGAGGGTTGGGGGTGGGCCTTGGACTTCCAACAGGGCAGGGCACCATGCCCTCTTTCAAGGAAGAAGGGGGAGGGAGGAGGGGTGGGGAGGTATTGGGAGGGGACCGGGAGAAGGGGAAGAAAGGTAAAAATTTTATTTCTTTAATTATGTTTTTGAATGGAAAAAATAAAACAAAACAATGTATGGAAAAAAATATTAGATTAAAAAAAAGTTAAAAAAAAGAAAACCAAGAAAAAGCAATCAAACATATGAAAGAAACTATTCAAGATTTGAAAACTGACATAAAGACAAGAAAACACAAGCCGAGGGAATTAAAGAAACAGAAATCATGAGAAAATGATGAGGAACCACAAAGGCAAGCATGAACAGCACAATACAGGAGACAGAAGAGAGAATCTTAAGTAATAAAGATACAACAGAGAAAATAGATTCATCAGTCAAAGAAAACATTAAGTCTAACAAAAGCTTACCCCAAAATATCCAGGAAATATGGGACACCATGGAAAGGCCAAACCTAACACTAATAGGTATAGAAGAAGGATAAGAAGTTCAATTCAAAAGCACAGATAATATATTTAACAAAATCATGGAAGGAAGTTTCTAAACCTAAAGAAAGATATGCCTATTAAGATACAAGAAGCTTACTCGGGCTGGAGAGATAGCTCAGAGGTTAAGAGCATTGCCTGCTCTTCCAATGGTCCTGAGTTCAATTACCAGCAACCACATGGTGGCTCACAACCGTCTTTAATGGGGTCTGGTGCCCTCTTCTGGCCTGTAGGCATACACACAGACAGAATATTGTATACATAATAAATAAATAAATATTTTTTTTAAAAAAGAAGCTTACAGAACACCGAATAGACTGGATCAACAAAAAGGCCCCTCTCCACATAATAATTAAAACAATAAACATACAGAGTAGAGAAAAAATATTAAGAGCTGCAAAAGAAAAAGGCCAAGTAATATATAAAGGCAGACCTATCAGAATTACATCTGACTTCTCATTGGAGACAATGAAACCCAGCCCTACAAAAAATAGTAGAGGGAAAACTCCAACCCAAGGAAGTTGGCTACACCAACAATAAAACAGACAATTGATGGTCTTATGGCAGCAATTCCAAAAGAAGGAAAAAGTGCACAAACGAAACAACAATGAAAACTAAATTAACAGGAGATAGAAATCACTGGTCATTAATACCCTTAATATAAATGGACTCAAGTCACCCATAAAAAGGCACAGGCTAACAGATTGGATACAAAATCAGAATCCACCCTTCTACTGCATACAAGAAACACATCTCAACCTCAAAGACAGACACTGATTCAGAGTAAAGGGTTAGGAAAAAATATTCCAATCAAATGGACCTAAGAAATAAGCAGGTGCAGCTATCATAATATCTAACAAAATAGACTTCAAACTAAAATCAATCAAAAGAGACAAAGAAGGACATTTCACAAGAAAAATGTCACAGGAAAAATCCATTAAGAGGAAATCCCAATACTGAACATCTATGCCCCAAATACAAGGGCACCCTCATATGTAAAAGAAACACTTCTAAAGCTTAAATTGTATATTAAACCCCACACACAAAGAGTTGGAGAATTCAACACTCCAATCTCACCATCAGACAGGTCAGTCAGAAAAAAAATGAACAGAAAAATAATGGAACTAACAGATGCTAAGAGTCAAATGGACTTAACAGACATATATAGAATATTCCATCCAAACACAAATATACCTTCTTCTCAGCCCCTCCTGGAACCTACTCAAAAAATGACCACATACTCGATAACAAACCAAACCTCAACAAATACAAAAAAAATTGGAATAATCCCACATATTTTATCAGATCACCATGGTTTAAAACTAGAAGTCAACAGGAATACTAATTCCAGAAAGTCCACAAACATATGGGAAATTAAACAATGCTCACCTGAATCATCAATGGATCAAGGACGAAATAAAGGGAAATATTAGAGACGTCTTAAAATTCAATGAAAATGAACACAGAACATACCCAAATTTGTGGTACACAATGAAAGCAGTGTTAAAAGGAAAGTTCATAGCACTAAATGCTTACATAAAGAAGCTCGGAAAATCCCACAGTAGTGAATTAACAGAACATTTGAAAACGTTAGAACAAAAAGAAACAAACTCACTTAAGAGATCTAGATGAAGGGGAAAACTATCAACCAATCACATATAGTTAGGGTGTGGCTACCTGGACCCCCAGGTATAAAAACAGAGAGAACACAGGTGCTTTCTCTCTCCATGCAGTGCCCGCAGGACGGATAGGGCTTCTGAACACCCACTCTTTCAGTGTGAGTTTCCCATTTTTAACCTATTAAAAATACTTGTTCTTCTTGACCTGGCTTGGTTATTTATCATACCAACCTAATTTTGCTACAACTAGACAGTGGGAAATAATCAAATTGAGAGCAGAAATCAACAAAATAAAAACAATACAAAGAATCAATGGGATAAAGAGTTGTTTCTTGGAGAAATTCAACAAAATAGACAAACCCTTAGCTAAACGAACCAAAAGGCAGAGAGAGAATATCCAAATTAACAAAATCAGAAATGAAAAGAAGGATATAACAACAGACACAGAGGAAATACAATCATCAGGTCATATTTCTAAAAACTGTACTCTACAAAATTGGAAAACTTAAAGGAAATGAACAACATCCTGCATAAATACCACTTACCAAAATTAAATTAAGACCAGATAAGCAAATTAAACAGACCTATAACTGCTGAAGAAATAGAAAAAATAATGAAAGGTCTCCCACCCCCCAAAAAAGCCCAGGAGCAGATGGTTTCAACTCAGAATTCTATGAGATTTTCGAAGAAGAACTAATACCAATACTCCTCAAATTATTCCACACAATAGAAACAGAACAAACATTGCCAAACACTTTTTATTAGGCTACAATTACTCTGATACCCAAACCACAGAAAGACGTTACTAAGAAATGGGCTGAGAAAGAAATCAGAGAAATATCACCCTTCACAATAGCTACAAATAGCATAAAATTTCTCAGAATAACTGTAATCAAATAAGTAGAAGACTTGTATGACAAGTCCTTAAAGAATGGTGCAGGAGAATTGTCTGTATTCTGTCAATCATGTTTTAAATATAGGTGGGACAACCAGATAGGAAGTAAAGGTGGGTCAATGAGAACAGGAGAATGCTGGGAAGGAGGAAGCCCATTCCTCTCCAGTCCTGCCCAGACCACGGAAGAAGCAGGATGTGACCTGCCCCGCTGAAAAAGGTAGTGAGCCATGTGGCTAAGATAGTGGGTTAATATAAGTTATAAAAGCTAATACTTAGCCTGAGCTAATGGGCCAATCAGTTTTATAACTTACGGAGACTCTCTGCGTGATTTTATTTGAGACCTAATGACTGTTGGACCTGGTGGGAGGACAGAAACCAACCAGGCCCTCATGTTACATGGACAACTGTTTCCACATAAAGCCTGACAGAGCTTGGGAAGTAATTCTGGGCAGAAAGAATAGAATAAAGCATGTCTTCTTGGTAGCAGCAATTTCTCGGGTCTGCTCTGCTTGCTAGAGGCAAGCAAGCACTCTTATCTAAGAGAGGCATGCTGACTCAGTTTTAGCTTCAAAACCCTGCAGCTCTTTAAAAAGAGGTCCTGCCTCGAAACACTTAAATAGTGTTAATAAAAAGCTGACCGCATACTTTTGGTTTTCAGCCATAGCAAGAAAAAGCCATGCAGTTTTAAAATGCCAGCTTTCTGGGCCATCCTGCCAGGGCAAACTCTGACTCTTTCAGGCAGGCGGTGTGATTATGGAGCATTTGAATGTGGTTTATGAGCAGAATGCTGCAGCTTGCTTGCTGGCCGGAACTTTGAAACGCCATAGAGTTGTAGCAATAAAATCATGGCTCCGGCCAGTACCTCCACCATGAGCCTGTAATCTCACAAAGCTAAGGAATGGGCTTTAGTCCTATCCATATTGTTTAGCAAATTAAAGACTCATGTGCTCAGAAAAAGAGAGAGATATACAGCAAAGAGAGATTCATAGACAAAAGAACACCTCTAAATGGTTTACAGTGTGTTAAAAATATGTGCTGGCTTGAAAAAAAAAAAAAGGACTTTATTTTATTTAAAGTCCTTAAAATAAAAATAAAGAAAGAGAGTAGTTGGGTGTGGTGGTACACACCTTTAATCCCAACACTTGGGAAATAGAGGTAGACTGACCTCTGTGACTTCAAGGTGTGGTATCACACACCTTTTAATCCCAGTGCCTGGGAGGAAGAGACAGACAGATCTCCGTGAGTTCAAGGTGTGGTAGCACACACCTTTAATCCCAGCACTGGGGAAGCAGAGACAAGGAGATATCTGTGAGTTCAAGGATAGCCTGGTTTACAGAGGGAGTTCCAGAACAAAGATACACAGAAAACCTGTCTTAAAAAGCCAAAAGTTAAAAGTAAAAATAAAAGGAATAGAGGTTAAAATAAAGCCATGTAAAGATGAAAAATACACAGAGAATCTTGATACTGTTTGGTATTGTGCTCTCTTTGAATTGTTTGAATGCTGAGGATGGAGCAACAGCTGCTAAAAGATATCTGCTTTAAATGCTGCTGAATTAATCCAAGAAAGGTATTTTGAAAATACCTTGACTTCAAAATTAAAGTCAAAAGGTATGTTACTTTGGAGAGGAGATTTTCTTTTATTTCCGCAGGAAATGAGAGACTGTGGATTCATTCTGAGTTAAGAAAAATCAGGTTTGGTCAAGAAAGACCACCTGAGAAATCTCCGGTAGGAACAGATGGCCTGGATGTCTGAGTTCTATATCCAAAACAGATTTAAGATGATGCCTGAAATGATCAAGCCTCACAGGCTACTCCAGTCTGGACTTGATCATAACTCTAAATTTTCCAAAAGGTGGAGAAAGATTTCCCATGCAGTTGAGTAGGTAGAATTAACACAGCAAAAATGGCAATCTTACCAAAAGCAATCTACAGATTCAATGCAATTCCCAGCAAAATCTCAGCAAAATTCTTCACAGACTTGAAAAAATGATACTCAACTTCATATGGAAAAGCAAAAACCCAGGATAGCCAAAACAATCCAGTACAATAAAAGAACTTCTGGATGCATCACAATCCCTGACTTCAAACTCTACTACAGAGCTACAGTTCTGAAAACAGCCTGGTATTGATTGGCATAAGAACAGACAGGAGGATCAATGGAACCGAATCAAAGACCCAGATATTAATCCACATACATTTGAACACCTGATTTTTGACAAAAAGGCAAAAAAATATCAAATGGAAAAAAGAAAACATATTTAACAAATGGTGCTGGCATAACTGGATATCAACATATAGAAGAATGAAAATATACCCATATCTATCACCATGCACAAAACTCAAGTCCAAATGAATCAACACTGAACCTCATAGAAGAGAAAGTGGCAAGTACACTGGAATGCACTGGCACATGAGACCACTTCCTTAATATAACCGCAGCAGTACAGATATTAAGAGAAAAAATTAATAAATTGCATGTCATGAAACTAAAAAGCTTGTGTAAAACAAAGGACATGGTCAACCAGACAAAATGATAACCTACAGAATGGGAAAAGATCTTCACTAACCCCACATCAAACAGAGGTCTGATCTCCAAAATATACAAAGAACTCAAGAAATTGGTTATCAAAAGAACAAATAATCCAAAAAAAAAAAATGGATACCGACCTAAACAGAGCACTCTCAACAGAGGAATCTAAAATGACTGAATAACCCTTAAGGGAAATGCAAATCAAAACAACTCTGAGATTCCATCTTACACCTATAAGAATAGCAAAGATCAAAAACACTGATGACAACTTATGCTGGAGAGGTTGTGCAGTAAAGGGAACATTCCTACATTGCTGGTGGGAATGCAAGCTGGTAGAGCCCCTTTGGATGTCAGTGTGGCAATCTCTCAGAAAATTAGAAAACAACCTTCCTCAAGATCCAGTACTACCACTTTTGGGTATATATCCAAAGGATGCTCTATTGTGCCACAAGGACATGTGCTCAACTATGTTCATAGAAGCATTGTTTGTCATAGCCAGAACCTGGAAACACCTAAATGCCCCTGATTGAAGAATGGATAAGGAAAATGTGGTACATTTACACAATGAAGTACTATACAGCAGAAAAAAAATAACGACGTCTTGAATTTTGCAGGAAAATGGATGTAGCTAGAAAACATCATTTTGGTGAGGTAACCCAGACACAAAAAGACAAGTATCACTTGTACTCACTCATAAGTGTTTTTTAAACATAAAGCAAAGAAAACTAACCCAAAAATCACAATCCCAGAGAACTTAGACAACAAAGAGGACAGTAAGAGAGACATACATAGATCTAATCTACATGGGAAGTAGTAAAAGACAAGATTTCCTGAGTAAATTGAGAGCATGAAGACCTTGGGGGAGGATTGAAGGGGAAGGGAGAGGCTGGGAGGTTAGAAGAGAAAAATGTAGAGCTCAATAAAAATAAAAAAATCTAGAGACACAGGAAGTCTAGACACAAGAGAGATTGGTGAGGTTGTATCTTCTACCCATGACAATGATTATGCACTCATGGAATCTCAAAATATACATCCCTAAACAAGACTTGAGTAATTCTAAGATCAGTTGAACTGTTAGCATGGATGATGAAAACTCATAGAATTACATACACTAGATGAATATCTACAAGAAATTTATGAGTGCTGAGAGAATTAGCTTTTTCAAGGATGAGCCCTTGGTTGGCTGATCAATACCATGTGGTCAGGCATGTTAGTGGGGCATTAAGATGGAGAGACATTAGGTGTAGAAGAAGGAAGAGAAAATGGTGATGATGATCTATTTACATTTTAATTAAATAAAACCTAATGTCTCTTTATATATGGCATGTGAAGATTTATTAATGAACTACAAAATAAGAAATGTATGATATTATTGAACTAATTCAGATACTAGAACATTTGTACCACAAATGTTAACACATTTGAAACCCTAACTTCATATTTGTCTGTCTCTTTATCCTGGTTGGCTGTGAAATCAATTGGCACACTCACTGCTTTTGTTCTTCATATTTACGTCTAGTGCACCTTTTGCTCCCGCTCACCCTCTGGTTCTCACTTCTGATTTCACTTTGAGTACTGTAAGAAATTCCTTATGGGTTTTTTTCAGAGTTATAATCAAGACCTTCTCAATTCAGCTGCACTTGACTTTTCCTCTGGGACTTCCCTGCTAGAACAAATCTCTCTCAGACTTGCTCAGTTTGCACAAGATGCGATTCAGAAATCTGAGTGCTGAAACCTCCAGGGAAAATTCTCAGGAGTTTGGAAGTTGGTGGTCTAAAGTGATGGATTAAATGTTCCTGCTTTCCTGCTTCATCGTTTACACAGAGCATCAAGACAGACGTGTGTATGTTTCTCAGAGGTTTCAAACAGGACCCAGCACTGTCTCTCAGAGCAGTAATCCTGGCACAGGACACTCAAATTGTCTTTTCAATCCCTTCCCTATTATCTGTTTCAGTTTCTGTATTTGCAGGCGCCTAAGGCAAGGAAAGAATTGAGTAGTCGTGCTTCTTTTGCTTAAATAAACACTTAAAAACATACAGCAGGTCATCAGCTGAAAGAATACTAATACTCTACTGATAAACAGAGAATATCTATGTACACATATGGAAAATGCTTATCAAGGAAGAATTCTACATACAGCATCCATTGAAATTTAACTACATTGTGCTTTTGAGGGGCGAAATATCCAAATTAACAAGATTAGAAATGAAAAGAAGGACATAACAACAGACACAGAGGAAATACAGACACTCATCAGGTCATATTTCAAAAAACCTGTACTCCACTAAATTGGAAAACTTAAAGGATATGGACAACTTCCTGGATAAATATCACTAACCAAAACTAAGTCATGACCAGATAAGCAAATTAAATAGACCTCTAAGAGCTAATTAAATAGAAACAGTCATCAAATGTCTCCTAACCAATAAAAAAGCCCAGGTTTCAACTGGTTGAGATGGTTTCAACTCAGAATTACAATATTTTCAAAGAACAACTAATACCAAAACTCCTCAAGTTGTTCGACACAATAGAAACAGAAGGAACATTGCCAAACTCTTTTTATGAGGCTACAATTACCCAGATACCCAAAACACATAAAGATATTACTAAGAAAGAGAATACAGATCATTCCCACTCATGAAAATTGATGCGAAAATAATAAATAAAATACTGGCAAATTGAATCTAAGAACACATCACAACCATCAACCAGCATGATCAACCCTTCAGCTTCATCCCATAGATGCAGAGATGGTTCAACATACAAAAATCTGTCAATGTCATCCACCATATATACAAACTGGAAAATAAAAACCACATGATCATCTCATTAGATGCCAGAAAAGCTTTTGACAAAATACAATATCCCATCATGATAAAGGTCTTGGAGAGAGCAGGGATACAAAGAACATACCTAAACATAATAAAGGCAATATACAGCAAACAAACAGCCAACATCAAACTAAATGGAGAGAAATTCACAGCAATCCCTCTGAATTCAGGAACAAGATAAGGTTGTCCACTCTCTCCTTATCTATTCAATATAGTTCTTGAGGTCCTAGCTAGAGCTATAAAATAACAAAAGGAGATCTCAGGGATACAAATTGGAAAACAGAAAGTCTTATGATCACTATTTGCTGATGATATCATAGTTTACACAAGCAACCCCCAAAATTCAACCAAGGAACTTCTACAACTCATAAACACATTCAGCAATGTAGTAGGATACAAGATTAACTCAAAAAAATCAGTAGCCCTCCTGTACACAGATGATAAAAGGGCTGAGGAAGAAATCAGAGAATCAACACCCTTCACAATAGCCACAAATGGCATAAAATATCTCGGAGTAACTCTAACCAAACTTGTATGACAAGAACTTTAATTCTTTGAATAAAGAAGACACCAAAAAGTGGAAAGTTCTCCCATGCTCTTGAGTAGTTAGAATTAATATAGTAAAAATGGCAATCTTTTTTTAAAATATTTCTTATGGTTTATTTAACTTTATTTTATGTGCATTGGTGTGAAGGTGTCAGATCCCCTGGAACTGGATTTTCAGACATTTGTGAGCTGCCATGTGGGTGCTGGGAATTGAACGCGGGTCCTCTGGAAGAGCAGTCAGTGCTCTTAACTGCTCAGCCATAAAGCAATCAACAGATTCAATGCAATGCCCAGCAAAATCCCAGAAAAATTCTTCACAGACCTGGACAAAATTATACTCAGCTTCACATGGAAAAGCAGAAAACCCAAACAGCTAAAACAATCCTGTACAATAAAATAACTTCTGGAGGCACCACAATCCCTGATGTCAAACTCTACTACAGAGATACAGTACTGAAAACAGCCTGGTATTGGCATAAGAAAAGGGAGATTGAACAATGGAACTGAATCAAAGACCTGGAAATTAATCCACATGCCTACAAACACACAATTTTTGACAAAGAAGCAAAAAATCAAATGGAAAGAGAAAATATATTTAACAAATGGTGCTGGCATAACTGGATATCAACATGTAGAAGAATGAAAATAGACCCATATCTATCACCATGCACAAAACTCCAGTCCAAATGGATCAAAGACCTTGACATAAGGCCAGCCACACTGAACCTCATAGAAGTGAAAGTGAGAAGTACACTAGAATGCATTGGCACAGGGAACCACTTCCTAAATAGAACCCCAGCAGCACAAACACTAAGAGAAAATATAAATAAATGTGACCTCCTGAAACTGAAAAGCTTCTGTAAAGCAAAGGACACAGTTAACAAGACAAAATGACAGCCTACAGAATGGGTGAACATCTTTACTAACCCCACATCAGACAGAGGTCTGATCTCCAAAATACAAAATACAAAAAAAAAAAACACTCAAGAAATTGGTCATCAAAAGTACAAATAAGTCAATAAAAAAGTGAAGTACAAACCTAAACAGAGAACTTTCAAGAGAGAAATCCTAGGTGGCTGAAAGACACTAAAGGAAATGCTCAACACCCTTAGCCATCAGAGAAATGCAAATCAAAACTCTGAGATCCATCGTACACCTGTAAGAATGACCAAAATCAAAAACACTGATGATAACTTATGCTGGAGAGGTATGGGGAAAAGGAAACACTCCTCCATTGATGATGGGAATGCAAGCTAGTATTGAACCTTTGGAGATCAGCATGGTGATTTCTCAGAAAATGAGGAAATAACCTTTCTCAAGGTCCAGCAATACACTTTTGGGTATATATCCAAAGGATGCTCAATTGTACCACAATGACATATGCTCAACTATGTTCGTAGCAGCATTTTTTGTCATAGCCAGAACCTAGCGACAATATATATGCCTGTCGACCAAGGAATGGATAAGGAATATGTGGTACATTTACACAATGGTGTACTACACAGCAGAAAAAATGACATCCTGAAAATTGCAGTCAAATGGAGGAAGCTAAAAAAAAACTTCCTATTGCGTGAAGTAACCCATACCCAGAAAAATAATTCTCATATATACTCACTCATACAGGTTTTTAAACATAAAGCAATGAAAACCAGCCTACTAATCACAATCCCAAAGAACCTAGACAACAATGAGGACCCTAAGAGAGACATACATGGATCTTATCTACATGGGAAGTAAAAAAAGGCAAGATCTCCTGAGTAAATTGGGAGCATGTCAACCATGATAGAGGGTTGAATGGGAGGGGAGAGTGAGGGAGGGGAGCAGAGAAAAATGTATAGCTCAATAAAATTAATTTTAAAAAAGCAAAATCTAATCTCAAGAATCATAAAATCTTCTCAGCATATTTCATAAAAGCCCAAAGAAATTTTCAGATAAATCTACTCTTAATAGAAAATTACCTTTTAATTGACTTGAAACAATTTGGTAAACTATGTTTATTTTTAATGGCTACATTTAAGATCTAAGTGTAAAGGAACTATGTCTTGGGTAGTTTAGGTATATAATACAGATGTCTAAAACAGAAAATGCTTCTTTTTTAAAATGTGTTTTAAGAAGAAATACAAATCTTAAATATTGTTAAATGGGAAAATAATTTAGAACTTTTGAAGGATATTAAGAAACATTTATTCAAGAACAGTTTAGCAGAACACTAGTTTGCAGGAGGGAAGAGAGATGGGGGCCATTCCTGTATTCAACTAATTACAGCATCCATAGTTGAGAAACAGGATGGAGACTCATGGACAAAATACAAGTGTGGTGAACCACGTGAGAAGCAGGAGGCAGGAAGAGTGACACAAACTTGAAGGTCAGAGCAGCTTGGTTATAAAAGAATAAGCATATTGCATTGTTTTTGTTTGTTTGGTTTGTTGTAAAGAATGGAAATTTATTGAGGGGGAGCAGATCATGGACAAACATACCAACAAGTATACAGACTATGGTGAGTTAAATGAGAATGGCCCTCTTTGGCTCATAGATTTCAATACTTAGTCACCAGAGAATGGCAATATTTGAAAAGATTAGAAGGTGTGGCCTTGTCAGAGGAAATGTGTCACAAGCCAGATGCAGTTGCTCTTCCTTCCTGATGCCTGTGTTATCTGTATGTAGAAAGCTCAGCATTTCCAACACCATTTCTGCCTGTGTGTCACCATGCTACCCATCATGGTGACAATGAACTAAACTTCTGAAACCAGAAGCATGTTCCAATTATTGGGTTTTTTGTTTTTTTTTTTTTTGTTTTTTTTTGGCAAGAGTTGCCTTAGTCACCATGACTCTTCATAGCAATAGGACAGTGACTAAGGCACAGAAGTAGCAGACTTATTCCTAAAATCATGTTAGATGGAGAAAAACTATAATAATCAAGCCTTAATGACAGTGGAAAATAAGAATCCTAGATACTGTGTTGAGGGCAATGAGATGTCAAGGGAATAACTTCTGGGCTAAGCTGACAGAACAAAATGCTTAAGAAATGCAAAATATAACAAGAAAGACTGTAATGGAACAGGTGGCTTGGAGGGACTGAAAGAAGTTATGACCAAAACAGAAATATATCATATTTTATAGTGAATTTCCTGATATTTAACTCTATCTGCAATATTGCTACTTAGTTTTTATAAGAACTGATATTTTCTCTCTTATCTGCATACTTCTATAGAAATAGAAAATTTGAATTGAAAGAGAAGTCAAGGTATCACTAAGCACAATTTGTGAATTATATATTGTGGTATAGACAAGTGATAAAGGCCGATCAGACAAGGAGCTTTTAACTGTAATTTCTTGGCTATAACTTTGTATCTCTGGTTATGTAGCAAGGCATTTTGAACCTGTACTTCTACTACCTTAGTGATTTTTTCCCTTATAGGAAAAGAGCAGGTAATAGTTCCAAATGACATTTATCAATAAGTGCACCCAGTGGAACAAGAAAAAAGCAATGGTCCTTTGTAATATACAAATTTCTTAACAATTAGCTGTCAAAGCCTATTTATAAAGATATTTTGTAGTGAGCTAATGCCAATTTTATCAACTAATTCATTTTCTTATACTTGAAGATTCAATTTTGATAAGTTGATCAAACATTTTATATTTTTATATTTATATTTTGATAGCTATATGCAGGTATTCCATGCTTCATTTTAAACTTATTTCATAACAAAACTTATTTCTGGCAGCATTAGGTGTGTCAACATTGTTACTTTCAAGTTTATTGGTAACACAGACTTTAAAGTCAATGACTATTTTGAAGGACCAATCTTTGTCAACTTACATTTTCCATTTATGATCTGTGATATATAATTGTGACTTAGCCCACATACAGACTCTCTATTATTAACAATATTCAATTTTATGGGACATGTTGTATAAATCATGTACGTAGTTTTAATTGATTCTAGTTAATATGTCATACTGGATTGCCTAACATTTACCAACCAGTTTGGGTATTGCAGATTTATTTAATTTATGATATAGTAAGCTCTTCAAATTGCATGAAATGTTTATTTCTTGAGTTTCACTGATTATTTGACAGATTATTCAGACATTATTTAAGTTCCAGTATTGACATGTGAAGTTAAACATTTTAACCTGCATTCTGCATAAAATATCATCTTATAGCATACTCTGCCTTTAAAACTACCAATTGCAATGTAAGCTATAATCTTGATTTAATGGAATTTCAACTATCACAAAATATTAAGGATTATGAGAAAATTCTTATAATGTATAATTTGTCTCAAAAAAGATAGTTATTCTACCTTCTTAAAATTATTTAAATAATAATCTCATTTTTAAACTTTTAAGATTTTGACAAGAAAATTACATAGTTTCACCTGCTATATATAAAAATATGTATGGTGTTTTTATATTCATTGGAACTGCATTATTTTAAATTTATACCATAGATTTATGGTGTTTGTTTTTAGTTATGTATGATACATTATTATTGTTATTGACAGTGAATTTCTGAGAACAATTAACAAAAACATTGTGATTAGAACCCTAGTTTTGCTTTTCATAAAGGGCAGTATCACTGTCATTTATTAAATCTTTACTTAAGTGTACATTGGTTCATAAATGCTACTTAATTTTATGTTTATGTAAACATTGCAGATGATTTTAATCTTTCAGAGAGGTGTTCTTCTAACTGGATCAAATCAAGCTATGTGACCCCTACCTACACTGTACCAAACGTAAATGAAATGAATACACGTGCAACATATAGAATAACAATATAATATCATTTACAAGTCAGAAAAAATGTATAATAGAGGTAAATTTTATTGATGGACACAATTAATTGGCTCTTTAGGATGCCATCAATGAAGGACAAAGATATCAGTGTTCTTGTTAGTATTGCCATGTCAGTGGCTTTATGTTGAGAAGTCAGATTATGACATGATGTTTTTGTTTGATTATGAAAATAACCATGATAGTCTAGTGAATGAGCAACATGTTTGAGGCATGCTGCATGTATCATCATTTTTCCAGCTCTACCAACATCTCAGACATCTATTTTCCTTGAAGAGTGTGACAGATTCAGACAGGAGAAGATAATTTGAGAAATTATCCCAGGTATGCAGTGGCAGAGCCACAAGTGAACTTTTAAAGAACAGTTTTACATACCTAAATATGTTGATTTTCATTAAGAAATTGAATTGCAAGTTATATAACTCACTTAAACTGAGGGAAAGAAATGTATAAAAAAATTGGATATACACTAACAAACAACCAAAGTTTCATGAACATCTTAATGTGACTATGAGAAGATTTATCTTCCACTTTTTATGAATTTGAAAACTAACAAATTGTTTTTTAAAAGAGAAAAGAAATCAACATCTTTTTCCAAAGATTAGAGATACATCAGTAATGGAAGAAAATACAAGGAACTAGGAGAAAGGAGGTAGACTAACTGTTATAAGTTCTTTCGTTTCTTACATTTTTGATTCCATGATGCTTTGTATGCCATAAAGAAAACTCATGTGACTTAAACTCCCACAGATAAAGTGTTAAGAAATGAAAGGATCTTATAGAAAATGGGTCAGCATATTGATTACAAAAGGACCATTTTGGTGACAATAAGGCTGCTTATTCTTTATCAAGAACTGTATATATGAAAGGTATCAATGTGTCTTACGCACTACACACAAATCATGACCTTCTGTCTTCAATTTCCTTCTCCTCTCATTATGATGGCTTCTTTTAAAACATGACATCAAGCTTAGAGAAAGAGAAACATTCTTTTGTTTTTCTTATACTGTTTGGTGATACATCTTGTATTCATTGTTAAAGTAAGGTTCTATGTTTGAATTTTAAATAGAAGCTAAAGTATATTGTTTTGCTCAGATATAAAATTACTTTGTTATTTAGACACTAGTCTCTGACAATTTCAACTCTGTCTTGCCAACTCTTCGCTTTGAGTGAAGTTACTGCAAGTGTTCATATCCAATTCATTTTTTCTTGTCAACTTTGTATATTGGTAAAGAAATCTTTTGACTTCCCCTGTCTTTTGTGGATTGGGATATATAAAGGCTATAAGAGATAAACTCGAGGTGAATCTCAGTCTTTACTGGATGCCCTGCTGACTATCTGTTGTCTCTTGTCTATCTCTTAATCCTCACTTTTATCCCCAAGCACAGTCAAATATATCAGGCCAAATCCAACATAAGTTCACATGTTGAACTTATGCATGCATGCAAATGTACTTGGCCTGTGTACTTGCAGGCTTGTGGAAACCTAGTGTTGATCTTAAAAGTCTTCCTTGATCACTCTTCTCTTTGCCTATTATGTCAGGGTCTCTTATTTCTATTCACAACTAGCAATATGGTTCATCTACCAAAACAGTTTGCTCCAGTGAATTCCTTTTTTTCTGTTCAGAGATCTAAAGTTAAAACCTGCTCCAAGAAGCCTAGTCTGAATTTATATAGCTTCTGAGGATCTAGACTTCCAGCCTCACAGCTGTATGGCAAGGGCTTTATCCACTGAGCTATCTCTCCATCCCTAAGCCCTACTTTTAATTATTAAAATATTCTTTAAATTAAAGTAAAGCATTTTACTTGTTTCATGAAACAAAATAGGTGGCACAGAGGTTTCACTAATCCACTAAACTCATTTGTAGCCTGCAGATTTTGAGGCGTTTAAATGTTGACTCTGGGATCTAGCAAGTTTTCTGTTTCTACATTTCAAAGTTAAAATATTTTTATGCTACCAGCAGGTGTATCACAAAGGTTAATTATAATTAGTTGTTCTCTGCAGTAAAACTGCTTAATTACTTTGTGTTTTGAGGTACTCATTCTGACCTCTTAATTTTTCTCTTCAAAAAGATAGCAGGTAGCTGCAAGAACGGTACTTTCCCATCATGGCGGTATGCAGGAAACTTCCACAGGACACTTATCAGTTCAAAGCCAGACTCAGCAACAAAGCCAGATCCTGTCTCAAAAGTCAACAAACTAACCAATCAACAAGTGACTGAGAAATAAACAGCGAGTGATAAAATTCACATAGAATAATGCTGATTAAATCAAATGCTACAAAACAAAATAAAATACATTAAGAACAAGATGAAAAAGGAGATTTTTTTCAAAAATGAAACATTTTCAAGGTTCCTTTTGTCATCCTGATAGAATAAATTCCATATTCTAGGTTTCATTCTGTAAGATAACTGATTTAAAATATTTACATACTTTATGTTAGATTGTTAAACTGACCTATTTAATGGGCTGAAAGAGTCTTGCTTCTAACATTGCAGGTCAAGTTAACCACTTAAAGCACTTAATAATGTTTTAAAATGTCATCAATTGAAGATGTAACTATCAAGAGCTTAAAATAGCATTAATATTAATTAAATAAAAACATTTACATAAAATGCCTAATTTATTAAAATAATATTTAGGCAGCAGTTACTTTTATTAGCTCAGCGTTACTAACAAGTATATTGAGATTCAGATTGAAGAACTTGTATTTTAGTTGACCCAGAAAAAAAACCAAAAAAAAATTTAGATCATAAAAATCTGAAGTCAGTACCTGTATGTTTTTATTTATCTTGGCTTCATTGCTAGAGACTGATTTTAGGACTTCAGCATGCTAGTCAAGTCTCTCCAACAAATCTTTTAATTATTATTTCAAGACAGTCTCCCAATAAAAAAATAACCAGACTGGCTGAACTTAACAAGTAGCCCATACAAGACTTGAAATGTGTAGTCTCCTATCTCAATGTCCTGAATACCTGATATCACAGATCTTAGACCTGCATCTCACAGCCTGGTTTCTGTGTTCCCATCTGTTATCTCAGAGTTGTCTGTTGTTCATTGATGTGAGGAAGCATGATGCTGATAATCACTGGTACAGTGAACATGGCAGGGAATTCACTATATTCACTATAATGTTTTATGAAGAAATGTTATGACTCTACCACAAATTAGGAAATATCACTATCTATTAATGCTTAAAATTAAATATTATAAAAACAACCATTGTGTTCATGTAGTTTTGTTGAATATGTTAAAGACCAAGTAATTATATATATGGACCTTTTAATTAGTAAACATGGACATATTTGAGGAGCTTACAGAGAATTTTTGCCTAATCCTAATTTAACTTTATTTAAAGGTACATTTTTATTAACCAAGTAGTGATTGCAAACAAATAAATGGAATGTCTTCTGTGTTCATGATGACATTTTATATGTAGTTATTGTCCATAGAATTCAAGAAAAAGAAAATACTTTCCAAGTCAATAATTAAATTTATCAAGTTGTATGATCAATACTCACAGCAAAAAAGACTTCTTACATTCTCATACTGCCCTTATAGTCATCACTCCTCTTGGGCAGTAAAAGAAACTAAGGAGTTCCCATTAGTTCAGGCACACTGTCTCAGTAGGTGGACCAGCCCCTCACGGTCCTAACTTCCTAACTCATCTTCTCCCACCTTCTGCTCTTCACCTGCACCTTGGGGGCTCAAGCCATTGCTCTGATGTGAATGTGGGTCTCTGTCTCTATCTCCATCCATCGGATGAAATTTCTCCCACCTCTATCCCCGCCCCTGGCT
>PVIU01029404.1:0-17579 GCA_004026605.1 Ondatra zibethicus
TCATGGAGTTTACTTATAGAGGAATCTGACTTGATTTTAAACAAAATAGTTTTATTACTTATAAGTAGATTTATCTGAATATATTATGTTTATGTGTACTCAATTCTAATAAGATGTTAAGAAGGCTACAAAGACACGCGTGGATAGTTTATATTATAATATAAGTTATATCATCTAAAACAATCATCACAAAGATAGTAAAGTAAATCTAGGCAATTAACACGAAAATATTTACTTTCTAGGTTCTAATAAAGTAAAACTTTTTATTTATTGTTTCTCCCCTTTTATCATATATTATCCTAAGAAACAATGAAATCAGTTCCATGTCAATCAGAAAATCCTAGCATCCAGCTCTTTATATTTTCACTTTCCCTATTACAAAGCCCTTCTCATCATCTTTGATCAATTCATTTATTCAGTCAGTGCTTTCCAAGCATACTTTATGCATCTATCTAACAGGGACCTAGGTAGACCCCGCACATAGATGACAAGCCCAGTGCTTGCCCAATGCAGCAAGTGCCTGCTCTGCATCTTCCTTTTCCAGCCCATCAGGTCAAATACCAGCACAGGGATATTCAATTGTATTTAACCTCCACGAGCTCCCAGGATACCCACAGTCACTCATTGAAAGGATGATGCTGCCTGGCAGTGATGGCGCACACCTTTAGTTCCAGCATTTGGGAATCAGTGGCAGGTGGATCTCTGTGAGTTCAAGGCCAGATCTAGAAAGTGAGTTCCAGGACAGCCAGGGCAAACCTGTCTCGAAAAACAAAAACCAAACAACAACAACAAAAGAAGAATGCTTATAAAAGCAGTGTTTATGTGTAATACATTTCTTCATTCTGGAAAGTACACAGGAAAAAAAAGATGAGGCACTTCCTGGGTCATAGTCTGCTTGAAATGTCTTGTTAAAGAATGTATTAGTCCTTCACAAATAGATTATGCTATCCACATACAGACCACAGTGTGTTGGAGGAAAAAAAAACTATTATCAAGCAAGTATTTCCACAGAAAGTTATTCCATCTTTCTCAGAATTTCCTATTCTCTCTAAAAGTCAAAGTCTCATATAAGTGCAGAATGCCACTCCAAAAGGAAGGGAGGGAGGGAAGGAGGGAGTTACAATCAGCCAGTTAGCTTCCTTCCCCTATAACATGGAATTCTGAATCCTTTTTATATTTATAACCTTACACTCTACACAGAGAACACTGGCTGTAAAGGTTCGAAGAACTGAAGTCTACGTATCTGTGTAACTTTGTGAGACGAGTCATTCTTCACCTCAGGTACATTGAACAGTATGTCAGTGATAAGTTCTCCAAAGCTGATTTTGACAGACCACTCATTGGTCTAAAAGAACCACCTGGCCCTGGAAGAATTTTATCAGAGACGGTGTGAGAAAACAAAGGGGTAGTTGATAGGCCAATCAAGCAGCTGAAAATACTGAATCTTTATAGAATGAATGTAAATATTGGGTTAGTTTACCTAAACTTCATGGGGAAAACTACAAAAACATTTGATGTATGTAAACAAAATCTATTACTAAAATCAGGACTTTTTAAAAATTACATTTTAGAAGTTACATTAATTTTTGAGCTTTTATCCCTGTGTATTTTTAAATGAGGAGTCTATGCTTGTAGCTAATAGAGCATTGGTATTTCTTAGAATTGTTTTCCCATCACATCTATAGAGCTATAACTTACTAACATTAAAATATACCCTTGTAATGCTGGATATTGATGAATTTTATCAAAAGTCCAATTTTTAAGAGACTTATTACTACCAGCTTTTTGCCAAAACCTGGAGTTAGTTTTTTTTTCTTTACATCAAAAGACTTTTAAACATTACTCAAAAACTTATACTCACTTCAGCTTGCATTTTATAATACAGTCTTGAAAATTAATAATAAATGCTTCCATAGCTACAAGTAGGAGAGCATTCTTTGCTTTTACATGTGAAGAAAAGGTATTGTTGGCAGTGAAAAAGCAGAAAACCTAACATCTTCTTCTTCCATGAATTTTAATTTCTAGACCTTTTTTCTGGGTACCATTTGAACCATCTTGAATGTATAGCATGTCAATACTTCATGTATTTAAAATTATGTCATTCTAACGAGAGTCACAACTTCTAATTCATTCATGATTTTCTTTGCTCTATCTGCCATGGTAATTTCAAGGATCTAGGGAAGCTTTTGGAGAAATCAAGAGTAGAGACACACAGCTATCCAGGAATATGGCATAAAAGTAAGGCTGAAAGGTCATACAAATGAGCTGTTGGTACCCTCAACAGAATATAGCTATTATGGACCCAGGATGTTGGATGTGATATGAGGTCACCCATTCAAACAGTCCATGATAGTTCCATAGCTGCTGGGATATTGTCCCTAACTACACTGGTAACAGCTTGTAGTCTAGCACAGAAATCAGATATCCCTACGCAAAATAAATTAATTTATATGCACAACTTTGAATGAAAGAGTCCTGTCTGCCTGTCCAATTTCTGTCAAAAGTATCCTTCATACTTGTGTTTGCTCTGAACTTACCAGTGGAGCCAGCCATAGAGCAGCCAAGCAGGCAGCTTCTGTGGTTTAATTCTCTTCTGTCATATAAGGAGATTGCAATCAAGCCTTAATAATGTTCTGTGTAGCCCATGGAGACATTAGCTGTCCCTAAAGCCCAGCTAACTTGTCATTCCAGGCATCTGCTCAGAATGGATCAAAGGCTGCCCAGTCTAGGCTACAACCATGCATACTCCAAAGGGGTCTCGGCTAGTGGCCTCAGAAAGCCATCTCCTGGAGTTCTGTCCATCATTGGACTTCTTACATCTGGTATATCTTCAAAGACCCTTCATGTTGTGCTATAATCTAGAAGATAACCAACGGTGGTTGAAAATACCATCTTGAGAAGAATTTTTTGTTTGGTTGGTTTTGTTTGGTTTGATTTTTAGTTTCATTTTTGATAGCATACTGAGTCCAATCAGTGCTGTCCATATTTGTGTGGATGTGGGGAAGCCCCCGCAGCATGGAAAACCTACCAGTGGCCACATCCTTCCCCTCCCAAGAAGGTTCCACCTGCCAGTAGCTCCAAAGTGAGGCCTGGGACCTGGAGAGTGCTGCTACTTTAAGTACATTTTTAGTTTCCTTCCTTCTGTCCTAGAATCTGTGACTCCAAGCTTCCCAGGAGACACAATTCATTATAAAGTGATGATGATAAATTTTGCCTTCTTTTCCTGCTCTCTTTTCTAAGAGACGCTCACATGCTGTGTGTGTCTCATACACCAACCTAATGACTACGTCTGCAAAACAACTCCCATGCCTGCAACTCAGGATCACTGTAGAAGAGGGGGTAGAAAGCCTGTGACAGTCAGAGGATCCAGGTGTCTGCTTCTAGCAGCATCAGAAGCTACATCCAGAAACTTTCACAAACACAGCTATCTAAAAATGAGCTAAGCAAGGATAATGAAAACGCTGCAGTGGACAGGGGAAAGCTCAGGAGGCCTCAAACCTATTCAAAGAACTATACAGGTTATAGTGAAGTTTTATTTAATGCTTTAACAAATAAAGCTTGCCTAAAGATCAGAAGAGCAAAGCTAAGCCACTAGAGGTCAGGCAGTGGTGGCATACACCTTTAATCCCAGGATTTGGGAAACAGGCAGATGGATCTCTGTGAATTCAAGACCACTTTGGGTTACACAAGATCAACGCTGAAACAAATCCAGGTTGTGGTGGCCTACACCTTTAACCCCAGCACTAGAGGGAATGAAAAATGGGAAGAGAAAGAGGCTTAGCTTGCTTAGTCTGCTTAGGCTGTTTAGTCTGTTTGGTCTGCTGTAACCCGGCCTTGGTAGAGGTGAGACTTCTCTAGTGGCTTGGCTGCTTTGCTTTTCTGGTTGTCAGGTTGAACCCCAATATCTGCCTCTGGGTTTTTATTATTTGTGCTACAATAGGCGACTAAAACCGAGAGTAAGAAAAACAGTGCTATCTAAGGAAAAGTGCACCAACCGATTATCCAATACCAAATGATCAGCTCTGGAAACAGACATGCAAGCAACATTATATAGACTGCACAGGGTATATTTGTGTCCTTATGAATATATATGTATGTATGTATAAAACAATTAAAAAAAGAGGCCATGAATCTGAAAGAGAGCAAGGAGAAGAGTATATGGGAAGGTATGGGGGGGGGGATAAAGAAGAAATTATATAATTATAATCTCAAAAAATAAAAGAAATAAATTTTATTTCTTATTTTATTTTATACTTATAAATGATACTTCTCTCCCAGCAAGCTCTTGTTTGATGGCCAGATCACATGTGTCCAGGTCCTCACAGATCCTCTCAGCAGATTTCCTTGTGGCTTTTTTTGTGCATTCCTGAACTTACTTCTTGGACTTCACAGTTAGTTTTTGTGGACCTTGTTAGTGTTTGTGAGCTCAGAACTTCACTCTCTGTTCCCTGTTTTCAGAACTAGCTTGGTGTTTTATAGATTATGTGATCTCCTGGGATCTATAAATCCATTGCATCAGTGTATTCTA
Organism: Ondatra zibethicus; assembly: GCA_004026605.1. Classification (NCBI taxonomy): domain Eukaryota; kingdom Metazoa; phylum Chordata; class Mammalia; order Rodentia; family Cricetidae; genus Ondatra; species Ondatra zibethicus. The sequence continues at coordinate 4,529 of PVIU01029404.1, forward strand.
GCCTGAATTCCCTCCTAGTAAAGAACTGAATAATTTGTAGTCCTTTAAATGACATTCAACAGTCGTTGAGCACAACAGAAGGACTATGGACTTAGGAGTCAACAATCTTTCATCCAAATGCTAGTTGAGTCAAAGTATATGTTTTTTTCAAGTTTTATCCTGAATATAGCTTTTTGTGGCAGGGTGTTTTGTTTTGTTCTAAACATTATGTTTAACCAAAAGAAGCTGTCATTCCTACACATCAAAATAATTAGAGTATAAATAACATCACACAGATCTACCTAGCAGCAATGTGCCTTTCTCACAAGTGAGCAAGAAAGAAGTTTTAAATACTTAGTAAAGGTATTCCCAATGAACAATGTTCCGTAATTTTGATGAATTGCTATTGTTGCTGTTTAACACACTGTTTTTGCACCCACAGCTACTTTATGATGAGGAAGAAGAGGACTTAAGGAGATAGAAAAAGCACAAGCTACCCGTTATAGTTTAGATATGAAATGCCTCTCCAAAAGGCTCTTTTAGTAGAGATATTCACTCCAGTTAGCAGCACGACTAAGAAATGACGAGATATTGAGAACATTAACCTAATCAATAAATTAACCCATCAGTGTATTCATGGCTGAATTAACTTTTAGGAGATAGGATCAAGTTGGAAGAAATGCATCACTAAAGCATCACTAATGGCATGCCCCTGAAGAGTACATATTATCTCTGTCCCCATCCTATCCATCTACCTACCTACCTATCTATCTATCTATCTATCCATCTATCTATCATCTATCTATTATCTATGATTTCCTCTTCCAGCAGATACACTTATACTTATCCTTCCACCAAGCAAGCAGAGTTGCCGTGGACTGAAGTCTCAGAATGGTGAGTCAAAATCAACCTTTTCTCCAATGAAATAGTTTCTCTTGGGTATTTTTTTCACAATAACGAAAGCTCCCTGGACCGTTTTTTCCAGGACACATAGAAGATAGGTGGCCACATGAAAGGAGGTACAGGTGCATCACAAACTGAACTGTGACAGCGAGAGCAGCCCAGGCTCTATAAGAACACTCCAAATCAGAGACACACAGAGGAGACAAGAGGCAAACTCAGAACAGAGGTGCAGCAGCCCCCCAACCTGGTGTAGGAGGTCCTTTTGAATTTCTGTTGCTTTCATTGGTTGAATAAAGAAAACTGCCTTGGCCTTTTGATAGGGCAAAAATCAGGTAGATGGAGTAGACAAAAGAGAATTCTGGGAGGAAGAAGGGAATGAGAGAGAGAGGGCCTCCATAAAATCACCAGAGTCAGACATACTGAATCTTTCCTGGTAAGCCACGATCTCGTGGTAAACACAGATTAATAGAAATGGGTTAATTTAAGATGTGAGAGTTGGCCAAGAAGAGGCTAGAACTAATGGGCCAGGCAGTAATTAAATGAATACAGTTTCTGTGCAGTTATTTCGGGTATAAGCTAGCCAGGCGGGACGAAACAAGGGGCCCTGTGCCCCGGATGGACGGGAGCCGGACAGGACGGGACTGCGGCACACCCGCCCCTCCTCTCATTACTACACCAACCTTGGCAGATGTTATCAGGATTGAGGTGAGACAAATCACTGGCTGGAAAGTGCTTCTCTAAGTGTGACAGTTGAGTCCAGCCTGTCACAGAGCAGCACAGCCTCACTGAGTGAGTCCCTTTTCTATGCCCGCAGTTTGCAAAGGGCTTCCAACTGGCTGGTGTCGCTTCCTCTCCACCCATGGTCCCATGTGAATGGTCATGGCTCAGATAGGGCAGGCTAACCAGTGTTCATGGGACTGGCCCTAGAAGTGACATTCCTGGGAGAGGCAAAAGCCATTCTCTTTTTGTTCTGTAAACTCTAAAATTCAAAAGACCCTATATAGCGAAGTGGGAGATGGCTCAGCGAGTGAAAATACATGTCATGCAAGCCTGACTGCGAGTTTGGATACACAGAACCTGCTTAAAAGCCAGACACAGTAGCGTGAATCTGCAACCGAAGTACATTTCCTGCAACAGAGATGCAAGATGGAGACAGAAGCTTGTGAGCCAGATAACATGGCTTACCGAGGCAAAGTGACCCTGTCTAAAACAAGATGGAAAAGTGAAGATCAACACCCTCTGGCCTTTACACGTGTGCACGTGTGCAGTGATTCACATACACTCACACCCACACTCATGAGCAAGCACAGATACACGCTCACCAATGTACACATTACAACACTTTTTAGTGGAGGGTTTCATCTGTAGCATTGAGCAGGCATGTTTAGAGGCTTCCTGCCTGAACCACCATTCTCCTCGGGGCCTGTCCAGCAGCTTGACTGACTGGCAATGAGTGGTCCAATCAGATTACTGAGAACTAGAGCAATTGGGCTCTTGAGACACAGAGTAAGATGGAGAAAATAGTTGCCTTGATTCTTGGCTCTTCTCAAAACTTGGCATTCTGTTCTGCCTTATATACCTCTAGTTTATTCCACTGTTTACTTACATTGGTTTGAAGCTTCCTGTGTCTTCCAACCAACAGCCTCTGAGTTGGCAGGAAAAGCTCATCAAAGGGGTTATTTCTTGTGTGTGTGTGTGTGTGTGTGTGTGTGTGTGTGTGTGTGTGTGTGTGTGTATGCATGTGTGCAGTAATTTAATTGTTTTTCTTGAATTATACATTTTTCTCCATTGGGGTTATTCCTTCTTATTACCAAAGTGGGAACCAAAATTCCAGTGCAAATGTGCTTCCTGTCTATAGCTGGCTAGTGTTGTGAATTGAATTTGGGCAAATGAAGCATTTGAATGAAAAGATATTGGTAGTTTAAATTACTTCCTGATTTTCTTGTTCTTATGCGCTGAGTGGCCATTGCTGATGAATGGGATCTTGTCACCTGAATTGCTCCCCTTTCCTATCTGCTGTTCTACTGACACTACCTCAGTCTCTCTCCACAAGGCTACCAACTCCGCAGGGTCACCCGCGCCTCCCTGTAAACATCACTGGTCCCCACGTCAGACCAACTCTTTTGTGTGAAAACTGCACTCTGAATACTAAATCTATGTTTATCTATAGACAGTGTTTGACTTCTATGTTTTAAGTTTTAAAAAAATGGGTTAAAGAATTTGAATAGATAAATGTAGACTAGTGGGTCCATGTAAAACTTTTGAGGGAATCATGATTATTTCTCATACAGCAAAAGAGCTGTTTAATACAGTTCTGTGGTTGGCTTTACCCCCATAAATTGGTCCCATATGAGTCTTCTTCCTCCTCTCCTGTCTCTCTCTCTCTTCATTTACTTCTTTCCTTATGCCCATCTCCTCTATTTGTGACAGATTTTGTTCCATCTTTCATCCCCTTTGATTTTTGTGCTCTAGCATCTGGTGAGCACATGAGTACACTCCAGCTTTAGGAGGTGGCACAGTTTCCCAGAGAGATAGCCCTACAGCTTCCTAAATCCTACAGCTTCTAAAGCACAGCCTACCAAGTACAGTACATAAAAGGTGCAGCCTTCTGTGGGAAACAGAAAAGGACAAAGCCCCTGATGACCTGAGACCTGGTCTATCTTTGTAAACTCGGCTTTATGATTCATTGTGTAAAGGACTAAATAACATCTTCATATCAACAGAGCACCCATGGCCCTGAGAGCAATCCATTGTTATAAAAGCAGGTAGGGCCAAATAATGTTAATTGTGTATTTCAATATTTTATGAATGGGCTCTCACCCATTTCATCCACCAAGTCTAGGCTTTAAGCCAGTCGGTGATTCCCAGAATATGGTTATTTAAAAGTCTTTTTTAAACTGTGCCAACTGTATCACAGCCTAAACTCCCTTTTACATCAATGGTTTTATACTCCCTTTACTATTCTGAAAGGAAATGCATAGCTATAAATCCCACCCCATAGAGATACTCCATTCATCCTACAGTTTCTTCTCCACAATTCTTAAACAAAAAGTCAAGTTCTGGAAGCAGACAGTGTTGATGTGTGCTAACAAAACTCACAATGCAGCATCTGACCCAGACTGAGGAGTGCAACGTGTGTGTGTGTGTGTGTGTGACATTTATAAGGACATATATCATACTTATGAAAATTTGCTACAGTAAAAGCAATATGTTTGATTATAATATACCCTCATGTTTTACAGAAGTGTTACATTACATAGGTTGTGTGTATTTCATAACCTACTCAAAATATAAAAGAGGCTAAAATGATTCTCACTAAGAGATTCAAGAAAACAGTTTGATACCTATATAACCTGCCTTCCCACAAAAATATGATATAATACTTTGGCTCTACAATGAACTCTATGATGAAGAAGAGACAAATTAAAATCATACACATAAACAAGCAGCAGTGAATTATGGGTTGAACTTTGTTTCCCTAAAATTCTTATGTTGAAGCCTTCATCTTCAGTACCTAAGAATTCTCCTGGCACTCCAAGTAAGGACTCTAAGGAGTTAGTTCGGCTACAATGGAGTCTTTTTGTATGGGCCTTTAACCAATGTGGGGGGAGGGGCTTTATAAGACTAGATTAGAGTTCAGTAACAGATGCCAAACTCTTTCATGATCAGAGACAGTCATATCAAGGGACAATGAGAAGGTGGCCATCTACAAGCCAAGGAGAGAAGTATGAGGTGAAATCAACCCTTCCTGCATCTTAAGCTTGGACTTCTAACCTCCAAAACTGAGAAAATAACCCCTAGTCTTGTAAAATAGCCAGATTGCAGCATTTTGCTACAATAGCTCCTTCAACCCGCTACATTGTACATATGGAGTTCTGGAAGTCCTTGACTTTGACCCAGTAACAGTACTCAAGTGCGCTGTGCACCTAGCTGTCACTACATATGACAAGAAAACAGTTCTGGCTTACACACGCACAGCCATGAAAACAGGCCAAGATGTCAACAAAAACATTACAACATGTGATGCATCGGGTGTTCCTTAGGGTTGTCCCAGGCATGACAAGACAACTAAACCCCTATACAAGACTTTCCTAAATGACATCACTCACAGCCACCTACCTGATCATCTAAGCAAAAAATATGCCACAGCTTCTGGAATGCCCCAGGGGGCAGTGCTTCTCTTACTGAAAGGCACTTATGCAACTCATCTTCATTTCTCCTGGATCATGTCAACTTACTCCAGACTGGAACAGTGGTTCCCGTGAGACCCAGGTCTTTCTGGTGCTTTAGGATTCCCACATGCTTCCCTTCCCTGGAAATCTCCTACGGTCCGCATTCCCTCTGGGTGTATCCATGGCTCCTCCCCCAGAACGCTGGCTTTACTCACTCTTTCAGCAGTACATTGAACACAAAGTATATAGCCCATGTCCTGTCAAAATGCCTTAAGCTCCTGCCCTCAAGGAGCCACTGGCAGAGAGAGACTAGAGATGAATGAATGAAATGGAGGAAATATAGAAATGGATAGATGTGGTACTGCCTTTCATAAATAAACATACAAGGTCATGGAATTGTCTCTGTGTGTGTGTGTACGTGCACACTCACACACACAAATTGTTGAAACATTATTAGAAGAGTTGTATACCAAACTCACTAAAATTCTTTTATCATGTAGTTCTCTCATTATTTCCATGCCTTGACTTACCCCCCATAGACTATAGATTAGAATATTGAATCTCATGTATGTTGTTCTAAAGAGTTATTAATATTCCTTGTATGCCATCTAGTTTTCTGTCACCTTCTTTAGAGAAGGGATATGCTGCTGGAACTATGGCATAAAACACATACCTAAAGCATTTTGCCTCCAAAGCTACATCATTATCATTTCCACTGAGCATTCTGGCTCTTTGCAAACAGGTGAGAAGGGAAATACGCCTGTTGGTGGTGACACTGCTCAGTAAACAGGATTCATTCTCCAAGCAGAAATTGTTCCTAGAATTTTGCTTTGTTGCTGATGTTGTTTTTCTACACATGATACCACTGCTGAAACATACAACTAAGAAATTGCTTTTCATCCTGGGAAGACAGATAAGTAGCCTATTTAGAGGATTTAAATGTTTGATGTTTTGAAAGCTTAAATGTTTGCTTTTGTCTGTAAACGTCTACTCTTTCAGAAGCCAAGATTCATAATATCCAATTGTGAAACTATATTTGAAAACAAAAATTTGACTGTGTATAAATTATTTGGAGTAAGATATTACTCCATTCTATTCAAGTTACTTCCATTTTGGATGCTTCACAAATATCAGTGGTAATGACATTTTTTGTTTACTATTTACCAAAATGTGTTCCATATGCTACTTCTTTCAGCCCTTAAAATAAGCCTGCGTAATCTAATATGTGCCTCCACTTCACACATGACAAAGCTGAGGTCCAGAGACATTAAAGGCATTTCTCAAAGTCATCGAAGCAGAGTAAGGATTCAGATGCAAATCTAATTCCTGTAGTCTAGCTTTAAAACGTTGGGATATCAGAAATGGAAAAACCAGTTCCTCAGTGTTGCTTTCTCTCACATATCTGGCTGAATGAAACTGTTTGTTCTATTTCTGGAAAATGTAAAGGGCCTCTTATCTTTTGTGCTTCTGTATGTGGTGAACCATGCTCCCTCAGGCCATGCAGGGAAAGACTTCACTCCACTGTCTTTTACAAACCTATTGGAAGATCAAAAAGGAGCAGATAAAATTCCTCAGAGTGGAAAAGCAGCCAGGATTTATTTGACATTGGCATTTTCATACAATTTCTAAGATATTTGTATTATTCATTTAAGGGGCTAGAAACAGCAGTGAGTTGAATCCATAGTGCTGCTGGGGCCAGTTGTAGGCATTGAGCCACGGGTAAAGCTCAGAGACAGAAAGAGAAGGGAGCTTTAGAGATAAAACTCCATTGTTTCCATTCTCAATGAAGAAAATCAAGGAAGCCATATGGATAATTAGAGACACTTTGCAAATTGAAACTGACTTTCAATGGACACATTTTCCCCTTACCATGGTACCATGACTCACTAGTACCTATGAGATCATGTTTACTCTCTCCAAATTAAATCTTAAATTCACATTATTTATTGACACAGTCTGTTCCTTGTTGAATATATGGCCCACTGAGGCCATCAGTATTATTGGGGGTTCTCTTTCCCATTGTTCTCCCCTGATAAGAGCTGGGCACCTGCTTCTCCATTATTCTCCCTTCCACAGCACACCTGCTGGTCTCTAGAGCGGCTGGCAAATTTACCTAGGCAGTTGCCTTCCCCTCTCTAATTCCCATTCAAAGCCTCTGTTTTATTAGGAATGAAAGGACTAAAATAAAACTCGAGCAAGATAAAGGAAATGATGGAGTGCTCAAAAGAAAGCCATATATTCAGGCTGGAAGAAAGGAACAGGCTAATTAAGAGAATGAGTGGCCTGGGGGACATCCAAGAGGAAAAGAGCCAGGTACAGAGGCATCAGGGTCAGTGAGCATGTGACTAATTCAAACATGGCTTTCAAATGAGCACCTGTGTTCAAGTAGGGGGTGAAGCAGATAAGGCCCTGCAGAAGAAAGGTCAGGCAGGAACTGTTTTCAACACAAGGCTAGGTTGAGGTAAGACAGGACTGAGCCAGGATTCCCTGAAGAGATGTAGAAAAAGCTAGGCAATGAGTAGCAGTTTCTGAGACCAAGAAGAGTATGTGAAGGTCCAGGGTCAAGGCCCAGGAACAGCAGTGATTGATGTAGTGAACTTTCACAGAGTGGGTTGAAGATGCTGGTTAGCGCTCAGTGAAGGATTCAAGTGTTGTCTTTGGCTGCCTGATTTGACTAGGCTCACCCATTTGCAATGCATTGTAACCTGTAGCCTCTGAAAATGTTTAAGTTCAAAACCCAAAGGTGAGCTTAAGAAAACTGATGCTACCAGATCACATGTAGCTTGCGCACCAAAGTCACAAGAAATAAAGAAAATTATGATCAAGGAAAACACGACAGTTGAATGAGTACCACAGCATCGATATGGAAACAGACCCGTGGCCCCACCTCAACACCCCCAACAAAAAATTCTATTTTGAGCTAAATCAAACAAGTTTTGAGGAATTTTTATTTACTTCTCCATGAAAATAAGACATCAAAATTCAACTTCCTAGAATCTAACCCAAGAGAAAGAGAGAGAGAGAGAGAGAGAGAGAGAGCATAAGCCATGTAGTTGTGCATATACTTCTGGGAGTTTAATCAATAAACAATCAGTTAGGAATGACCCTAGTTATTTATGATTTGTACCTTAAAAATCTCCACCAAAGTCAAAGTCAAGTGTCCCCACCTGGTGACACTGATAGGAAAAGAGGAGGGGGGGGAGGTAGAATAATAGAGGGTATAAATGCGTTGAAAATCATCATGAATATACAGACCTATCGATGAAAGCCCTCATGTTGTATAGTTCAAATACACAATAAAACAGGAATTATTGCAGCACTGGTCTGAGATTCTTGAATCTTTAGGAGGTGGGACTAGAGGAAGGCAGTTAAATCACAGGAGGCCCATTTTGAAAGGCCCATTTTTGGGACAATGGCCCCTTCTTCTCTCTCCCACCACACATTTTCACCTGATGTTGTTATGGGCTCTGGGAGACCATGGACTGAACCCTCTCACTCTATTGGTTCAAATAAAGCATTTCTATTTCTAAACTGATGTCCTTGGGTATCTTGTTTTGATGACAGAAAGCTAAGAGTATTTTGAAGAAAGGACATGTAGTCAAGGGGAATGGTTATACAATGTTAGTCAAAGTCAACTATAGTGAGGTAAGCCAGAAATAAATCAGTGAGATCCGTTCCCTACTTTGGCATAACAAATTTCTTCAAAATCAATTGACTCAAAACAACAGGATTTCACTATCTTTGTCCTGTGACACTCTCCCATACACACACCAAAGTCCATCTTGGGCTTACTGACATCAGGTTTAGGTTTAAGCAGAGGGCCATAGTCAAACAATGATGGTCAAGGTATGGCCCCACCCATCACTGTCTGGGCTTCATTCTCCTCTTCAAAGTGATCTGACAAGTTGTTAGATCTGTGGAATCTCTTCCCATGAGGCAAGTTTCTCCTCTGGCTGGCACTAGTATTCAACTTTCTTCTCCACCATGAGATTCCAAGGGAAAGTTTGGTTTCTTATAGACCATTTCTCAGGAACTGTCTCCCCGGCCCCCATATAGACTTTTTGAAATGGCACTAACTCTTGGCTTCTGACTCAACTTCCTTTACTGCCTTGTAATGTCTAGATGAGATTACCTCCCAATGTCCCACTTCTAAAAAGAAAAAAAACATTTCTTTCCTAATAGACTAAATATATTTTTATTGTTCTTAAAATGTTTTTAACACAGGATTTTTCTACAGCTGATTTAGACACACTGAAACTTGTGACCACAGTATGTGTTTCCTGGGTTGATGGTCTCAGACTGAGGACGGATTTTGGCTCCACCAGCCCTCAGACATGGCAGTCAGGCCTGTCCAACTCTGATTCTAATGTGTGGGTTCTAGTCCATCCTTATTTTTACAAAGTATTACTTCAATCATTATCTCATCGCTCTGATTCTTTTTCTCTGTGCTGTCTCTTCCATCCTAATTTTAGAACCTCTAATGCTGCCACCCCCATCTCATTTTAGTTTAACGTGGTCTCATTGTCTGTGTGCTTTTTCTCTACTTTTAAATGTGTCTTTCCCTTGACCTCCAGGCTCCAAATCTGATCTCACAGTGACTAATCTCTCTTTAATTCCCTTTTCATTTTTAAACGTAAAACTTCAAAACCTTGAGTTTTAAAGAATCTCTTCAGAACTGCAACAGAATCTCCTGAGTCATGCGATTTGCTCTGGCTTCCCTCTTCCTCCTGTTCTCCCTTCTTTCTTCCCCTTTGATTTACTGCAAAGGGGCTGCAGGGTCCTCTTAGGTTGTGATCTCTTTCGCATATCTGGGATTCTATTCTTTTGCTGTCAGTAGTGAGGGGACAGAGACATAACTCCACACTGTCACTTCATTGACATGCTCCCCTAGACTTTTTGGCATCTCAGCTCTAGCCAAACAAGGATTCATGGTTGTTGCACCAAATACAGTATTCGGAATGAGTGGCTTAACAAAGCAGGGCTGGAAATATTGTCAAAACTGTTTTGATATATGCATAAGCCATGGTTAAAAGAGAGGACTTAAAAGAAAATTAGACACACCTAAGTGTGAGTGTGAGTCTCTCAGAAGAGTCACACAAAGCAAGTTTACTCAAGGGTGGGTACAGGTTTATCCTAGAGAAAGTAAGTAATGTGTTAGCATTAAACATGTACGCTGTTTTGATGACTCTCAGAATACATTTTGAAACATTGCTAAGAAACCTCTCTCTCCCTCCCTCCCTCCCTCCTTCCCTTCTTTCCTTCCCCCTCTCTTCTTCCTTCCATCAACACCCCATCTTCTCAAAGAGAGCAGGGATGCCTTGGATGGAGTCAAAATCTATAAAGTAGAGCTAGAGGCCACTAGGGATTAATGAGGGATCCAGCAGGTGTGTTTTCCCTTCCTGTGGGAATTCCCATGAGATTCCTAGAGAAATATAAGTTTGTGGCTAGGAAGAAAGAAAGGCCACAAACAATTCCTGATTTAGGTAGAAAGGAAGTTGTGCACAAGTCCAGATCTTCAGTCCAAGCCAACTGCAGCACCCAGAACTGAAATCAGCCCAACCTCACACCTTAGCAGTGAGTCATCGCACCAATCCCCCAGTCACACTGTCTGTTCTTTATGGAGACAGAGTTGGGACTGGGTGTCAAGGAAACAGGGACATGTATTGAAGCTATATCTTGTCTGAATTCTAGTGACTGTGGGTTAGATGGAAAAGATAACAACAAAAGCAAAAGACAAGATACACCGAAACAGCCAATATTGTCTGCTTTATACCTTATCACTTTCCACAAAAGACTTAATATGATTTACCACAAAAGGCATTCAATAAGACAGCAAAGCACAAAGAGATTTAAAAAAATAATCAGACAAAGTGTAATCTAGAAGAGACTTGGGGTATAGGCACTCATAGAGTAGAGCCACATTAAAATCCTAAGCATTGCCTATTGTTCTATTCTAATTTTACAGAGTCCAATACCAACAGTAAGCAAAAGTTCTGAAGCTAAATGAAGCTAGCCACCCTCTGCACATGAGGATGAGGGACTTAGTTTAACACACTATGGCTTCTAAGAAGTTTCAGAAATACTGGGATCCTGCAATATCTATAAATTAGGGAATATAAGTGAAGAAAGAAAAGAACTGAAGAAAACAGAAAATAGTTTGACAAATGTTTTAGATATTGGATATTGTGCTAATGAGTTAATACATGATTTTGGATTTGGTACTTATATCTTAGAAAAAATAATTACCCCCACCACCACCATCACACAATCTGAAACCTTTCTTAAAATTCAGCTTTATTTTTTCTTTAGGCAGGATTTTTCTCAGTTTTTACTTGTTTATGTGTGTGTGTGTGCATGTATCTTTGTGTATCTGTGCATGTGCACACATGACATGTGTGTGGATGCCAGAGATCAGTCTCAGGTGTCTTCCTCTATCACACTCTACACTCCTCTTGAAGACAAGTCTCTCACTGATCTGGTTCATCAAGTGACCAAGCTACTTGGGTAGCAAGCACTGAGCCTCTTCCTGTGTCTGTCCCCACAACACTAGAGTTACAGACACAATCCCTCACACCCAGCTTTTACCTGGGTGCTGGTTGCAAATTCAGATCCCCATGTTGCTGCTTGAGTGACAGGTACTTTACCAACTCCTATGTTTTAGGGTTAAAGATATGGCATTGTGTTACACAATCAGCAAGAAACTTGTTTAAGTCATTCTTTTCTCCTAAGTTTACCAAAGGCTCCCACACAAGGCCCATGTTAAAGCCAAAAAAAAAAAAATCAGTGATAATAATTATATATAAATCTAATTTGTTATTCTGATATCTCCTATAAGTTCCTTCTCAGTGAAGAATGAATAATTCTCTTACACAAGGAATAGACTCTGTCCTAGTTCTATCTCATTCATCTCCTTCAAAGTTTGATTTGTAGACCTATATTTGCTCACTGTAAGGTCTTATATGGTTGGCCAATCTGACTGGCTCTAGAATTATCCATGATACAAATGCCTGGGGGCAAGGGGGATTATGCTAATTCAGGAAAGAAAACCCCATGAATTGAGTTCTAGAGTGCATGAAAAGAAAAAAAGAGATCTGGGCATAAGCATTTACATCTCTCTACTTCTTGACTTTGCTCACAATGTGACCAGCTACCTCCTCTGCCTGCTGTGTCTTCCCTGCCATAATGAGTGTATCCCCTCAAACTGTAACCCAAAATAGTGCCTTCCCTCTTTAAACTGTTGCCCATCAGATATTTGGTCAATGCAACAAGGGAGGAAATGAAGAAACTCATGCACACTGGATTTTGCTTCCTTAGTCTTCCAAAAGCCTATTAGAAGTTGGGGCTAGCTTTTGATCCCCTCCTTCAGTAGGGCTGGTCCTCGTTCATGATCCTGCAAGATCATCAGTTTCTTAGAAAAGCCAGTTCAAGGGCAGACCAGACCAGGTATTGCTAGGGAGGCAGTTCAATCAGATTCTTCAACTTCAGTTCTGTAAGAAACATATTTGGAATGCTCAGGCTATTTTGAAAGATAATGCTACAGTTTCGATACTAGGTTTGCCTCCCAAGGCTCATGTGTTAAACATTTGGTCCCCAGTGCAAATTTCAGAGGTGGATTGGGAGGGGTGTGACTAAAGTATGAGGGCCTTGACCTAATCCACAGATTGAATTATAATTGAGTAGACTCTTGTGAGATGGGGGAAGGGGCATTGTGAAAGATGAAGCCTAGCCAAAGGCGGTGGGTCAGAGCCATGAAAAGCTAACACAAAGCTTAAGTGTTCCTTGTAAACCAGACTTTTTTGTTTGATAAACCAGAGAAGCACCTGAGCAAAGATGAGCCAAGGCTTTGCTGCTGGGAGGAAAACAAGCCCATTTAGTTGCTCCTCTAGTGACATTTTGACTTTGACGTATGAAATGCCTTTAACGCCTGAGCCACAGCTACAGCTTTAATTTGCTCGTGTTGTGCTCCTCTTGCAAATTCCCTCTAACATTGCAAACAC
>PVIU01029405.1:0-17592 GCA_004026605.1 Ondatra zibethicus
TTGCCCGCTCCGCTCCACTCGGCTCCGTGGGACAAAGGAGGCCCCCTAGCAGGGGACTCGTCCTTCCCCCAAGGCCTCAGCCCGGGTGGGCCGAGCTCGGGTGCAGCCGGGACCACGCAGATGAGAAGGGATGCCCGGGGGCGAGCAGGGTTGGGATAAGCAGCAAAGCCAACAGAGGGGAGCCCCAAGTGGCCAGAAGGTCCCGGGGACGGGCTGGGGCCCACTCACCAGGGTCCAGCTGAATCCGCGTAAGCTGGTTGGGCGAGGTTCCCGGTCCCAAAGGCAGGCCTACTGAGGGTTGCCTGCTCCTCTCTGCTCGGCTCCGTGGGACAAAAAAAAAAAAGCTTTAAAATTGATTTTTATTGAGCTCTACATTTTTCTCTGCTCCCCTCCCTGCCTCTCCCCTCCTCCCTTCAACCCTCCCCCAAGGTCCCCATGCTCCCAATTTACTCAGGAGAGCTTGTCTCTTTCTACTTCCCATGTAGATTAGATCTATGTAAGTCTCTCTTAGTGTCCTCATTGTTGTCTAACTTCTCTAGGATTGTGGTTTGTAGGCTGGTTTTCTTTGCTTTATGTTTAAAAGCCACCTATGAGTGAGTACATGTAATTGTCTTCCTGTGTCTGGGTTACCTCACTCAAAACAATGTCTTCTAGCTCCATCCATTTTCCTGCAAAATTCAAGCTGTCGTTATTTTTTTCTGCTGTGTAGTACTCCATTGTGTAAATGTACCACATTTTTTCTTATCCATGCTTCAGTCGAGGGACATTTCAGTTGTTTCCAGGTTCTGGCTATGACAAACAAAGCTGCTATGAACATAGTTGAGCACATGTCCTTGTGGCACGATAGAGTATCCTTTGGATATACCCAAAAGTGGTATTACTGGGTCTTGAGGAAGGTTGTTTCCTCATTTTCTGAGAAATCACAACACTGACATCCAAAGGGGTTTTACCAGTTTGCATTCCCACCAGCAATGCAGAAGTGTTCCTTTTTCCCCGCAACCTCTCCAGCACAAGTTGTCATCAGTTTTTTTTTATCTTGGCCATTCTTACAGGTGTAAGATGTTGAGAGTTGTTTTGATTTGCATTTCTCTGATGACTAAGGATATTGAACATTTTTTAAGTGTCTTTTAGCCAATTTAGGTTCCTCTGTTGAGAGTTCTCTGTTTAGGTCTGTACTCCATTTTTTTTAATTGGATTATGTGTTCTTTTGGTGACCAATTTCTTGGGTTCTTTGTATATTTTGGAGATTAGACCTCTGTCTGATGTGGGGTTAGTGAAGATATTTTCCCATTCTGTAGGCTGTTGTTTTTTCTCGTTGACCGTGTCCTTTGCTTTACAGAGCTTTTCAGTTTCAGGAGGTCCCATTTATTAATTGTTTCTCTCAGTGTCTGTGCTGCTGGGCTTATATTTTGGAAGTGGTCTCCTGTGCCAGTGTATTCAAGTGCATTTCCCACTTTCTTTTCTATAAGGTTCAGTGTGGCTGGCTTTATGTTGAGGTCTTTAATCCATTTGGATTTGAGTTTTGTGCATGGTGATAGATATGGGTCTATTTTCACTCTTCTACATGTTGATATCCAGTTATGCCAGCACCGCTTGTGCTTTCTTTCTTTTTTCATTTGATATTTTTTGCTTCTTTGTAAAAAATCAGGTGTTCGAAGATGTGTGGATTGATATCTGGGTCTTCTATTTGGTTCCATTGGTCCTCCTCTCTGTTCTTATGCCAGTACCAGGCTGTTTTCAGTACTGTAGCTCTGTAATAGAGTCTGAAGTCAGGGATTGTGATGCTTCCAGAAGTTCTTTTGTTGCCCAGGTTTGTTTTGGCTATCCCGGGTTTTTTTCTTTTCCATATGAAGTTGAGTACCATTCTTTCGAGGTCTGTGAAGAATTTTGGTGGAATTTGATGGGCATTACATTGAATCTGTAGATTGCTTTTGGTAAGATTGCCATTTTTACTATGGTAATTCTGCCTACCCAAGAGCATGGGAGATCTTTCTACTTTCTGGTGTCTTCTTCAATTTCTTTCTTCAAAGATTTAAAGTTCTTGTCATTCAAGTCTTCCAGTTGTTTGGTTAGAATTACGCTGAGATATTTTATGCTGTTTGTGGCTATTGTGAAGGGTGTTGATTCTCTGATTTCTTCCCCAGCCCTTTTTTCATCTGTGTACAGGAGGGCTACTGATTTTTTTTTTTTTAGTTAATCTTGTATCCTGCTACATTACTGAAAGTGTTTATGAGTTGTAGAAGTTCCTTCGTAGAATTTTTGGGATCACTTATGTAAACTATCATATCATCATCAAACAGTGAGTGTTTGACTTCTTTTCCAATTTGTATCCCCTTGATCTCCTTTTGGTATCTTATTGCTTTAGCTAAGACCTCAAGAACTATATTGAATAGATATGGAGAGAATGAACAACCTTGTTTTGTTCCTGATTTCAGTGGAATCGCTGGGAGTTTCACTCCATTTAGTTTGATGTTGGCTGTTGGCTTGCTGTATATTGCCTTAATTATGTTTAGGTATGTTCCTTGTATCCCTGCTCTCTCCAAGACCTTTATCATGAAGGGATGTTGTATTTTGTCAAAATCTTTTTCAGCATCTAATGATATGATCATGTGGTTTTTATTTTTCAGCTTGTTTATTTGATGGATTACATTGACAGATTTTTTATGTTGTGTCATCCCTGTACTTCTGGGATAAAGCTGACTTGATCATGGTGGATGATGGTTCTGATGTGTTCTTGGATTCTATTTTTCATTGAGGCATTCTCATCTTGCTTCCTCTGCATCTGACAGGTGAGTATGTCTCTGCTTTTCCTCTTCCCACAATTCTCTTAGTCTGGTTGCCTCACCTGTACTTCCTGCCTGGCTACTGGCCAATCAGCGTTTTACTAAAGCAAAATGAGTGACAAATCCTTATAGTGTACAAAAGCATTATCCCACATCACTTCCTGACTGAATCATGGTTGCAGGTAATTTTGGTTCTCTACATAATTGATTTGCCCTATACTGACCTAACAAGCCCTTATTATATGGTTGGCTGTGTCTCAGTCTTGAAGGGTGTCTGCAATCATAGTGAAGGAGCTGACTGAAAAAGTGTGCTGTCCCGTAAATAGGTGCAGAAATTCTTAAAAGGTCCTGATGAAATGATGAGACTCACTTAGGACACTGAACTCTCAGATTATGATGAATCTATTCTGCCTGAGGAACTGCCTTTTCACTATTAGTGGCAGATGCATTCCCAGCTTGACTGGAGTTCTATTGCGTCCTCTACCCCTGTATTAAAGAATTAGACAACCATTGTTTGCCAAAGTAACAGTAAATGTTCCTGAAGGACATCCAAGCAAGACAATGCTGATTATCCACAGATCCACCCTTACAACCTGGCTTTGTTCGTAGGTTTATAACCAGACTTTTGTCTGTGAATGGACCAGATGGTTATTTCTTCAGTTGCTATGCATAATTGGAATAAATAGACTGAGGAGTCGGTAGAATCTCCACATTGATTCCTTGACCTGTGGAGTGAGGCATAATGTAGTTAGAAGGCCTGTAGAAGCTATTATATGTGTGTCTCCTTGGGAAAATTGTGAGTTGATGTCAGTAATCATATCCTTGGAATAGTTAGGAAGAGTGCACACCAATAATGTGAAAGATGTGGGGTGATGATTTCAACCACATTTCTGTTTGTCTTTCCTGTTTGACCTGTGTAGAGGACAGACCTTAGAGCATGACAGTTATGTCTCATTCTGTGGTGGGTGGGTCAAATTGCTGCTCTTTGTACTTTGTGTTTTCTTAGATATGGCGACTTCTGCCCTTTTGACACTAGATGTCAGTCTATATTAAGGTTTGCATTAATTTTACTGCATTCTTAGTGTCATCTGAAATAACAGCTTAATAAGTGAGGTGTTGGAGACTTCTAGTGAATGTACCCCTCATACATTCAAGTACTTGTCAAGCTTGACTTATTCAGTCATTTTTTTAGGGTCCTTGGTACAATTCCAAATGGGGTCCATGTGTGCGTGCGCATGTGCGCATACACACACACACACACACA
Source organism: Ondatra zibethicus (assembly GCA_004026605.1). Lineage (NCBI taxonomy): Eukaryota > Metazoa > Chordata > Mammalia > Rodentia > Cricetidae > Ondatra > Ondatra zibethicus. The sequence goes on from PVIU01029405.1 coordinate 4,048, forward strand.
CACACACACACACACACACACCACACCACATCACAGCACATCGGATCACATCTGTCCTAAGAACTCATTTAACACCCATAGTATCCTGGGGATATATTCTGTCCTGTGTTGGAGTACATCTTAGAACATATACAGGTCTGGATAAACACATACACATACATGCGCGCATGTGAACACACACACACACACACACACACACACACACCCCTACAAAATGTAGTCAAACACTTTAGTTATATATGTTCTGTGCTCCAAAAATAGAAAAATATTCTGCACATTTCTAAGAGACATTTCAAAAGAAAGAATGAAGAAAGAAAAAGAAAGAAGAAAAAAGAAGCTGTTTTTTCTTGTACTGGAGGGATTTTTATGTTATTTTTCTCAGATTTCTAGTATTGCATTCATTTGTGTACTTGAGTTGAAGTCACATAGTTTTGAAAGAAAACCCCAGATAATGAGTAGATATTTCATAGATATATATAGCTGGATACACAGGTATTTACTAATGTGTAAACTCTTTAAATACATAAATTAGAACACAAGTATCGACAATATGACAGCAGAATAAAATTTAATTTTACAGAAAAGGCAAAGCACAATACTTGAAGGAAAATGCTTAAATTTTAATTTGTATAAAATGTCTTACAGCTTGGCTTAAACATGAGACTATTTATAAATGAGAAAAGTTAGTTAAACCTAACACTAACTTAAGAAATTGACAGTGCTATAAAAGAAGTACTAATTTGTAAGCATAGACTGTGACGCTCAAAGCCTACTGATGCCACAGGAATGCGGCCCATGCCAGTGTGAGCTGGCTGTGAGAAGGCAGAAAGGAGGACCGCATGGTGTGATCTGTGCCCAGGTTGTGACTGACACTGTAACAAGGGTGGGATCGACAGAATGGATGTAAGTACTAGAAGTGAATTCTTCCATAACTAGCATTTCATCTAATGTTTCTGCCTTTGATATCAGAATACTAAAGCCATAGAATAATATGGAAATGCCATATACTCTCTTTTTAAAATTCATTTGCAAATGATTGGCTTATTTATCCTTAAATATTGAAATTCACCTGTGAAGCACTCTGGGCCTGCGTTTCTCTTGTGACTACTGCTCCCATCCTTCACTTCTTATATGAGCATTCATATTTTAAATTCTTTTATGGTAATTATTCTTGGGTTGCTTTCATTATTTTTATCTTAGTACTATTTGTTTTCATTTCATTTATTTGTATAAACTGTTTGCACAACTGTGTTCACTATGTGATCTTAAGTCCTTTTAGTTTCTGCAGAGTTGGTAATGATTTTTCCTTGTTCATAAGAGGTTTGGAAATTTTGGTGCTAACAGTGATGACTGAGCTATGCAATGATGCAACGATGAAGACCCTAACTTTGATTTCTAGGTGGTAGGCTTACCTTCCTTTCCTGAAGCAAGATGAGTCACATGACTGCAGGAGGCAAGGCTTGGGGGACATGTCTCAAAGAAAAACAGTCTTCTTCTGCAAATGCTTTAGGCAGAAAATAAGAATAAGTAATCTTTAATGTGGACTCAAATAGACATTAATGGCTTATATAATATGATCCTCATTTTATTCTCATTCTCCACTTTCCATATTTTACTACAAATTTCTTTTTAAATAAGTTTTTATGTTACATGCACATTTTACATGGATGTATGTTTGTGCACCACATGCGTGTCTAGTGCCCACAAATGTCAGAAGAGAGTATCAAATCACCTGAAACTTAAGCTACATGTTTCTGAGCTGACATGTGGGAATTGGTAATGGAATCAGGTCTTCTACAGGACTAATCAATACACTTAACTCCTTAGACATCTGTCAAACCTCCTATAAGAAGTGAAGAAATGTCTCTTATTTGCCTTGGTTATCCTAGAAATAAGTATGCTATCTGAACCTCAAAAATAAATTACTAACTTTGAATGTTCATTCACATTCAGTTAACTACACACACACACACACACACACACACACACACACACGCACGCACGCACGCACGCACACACATACACACACACCCCAGAGATTTATTTCTAGTTGCCTTTCCCATGTCTCTTTTTGATTGACAGATAACAAAGTAATATCAAAATGATTTGTTTATGTATTACAAGGGTCTTGATCTGTGCTTAAAGACAAAACAACAAAAACCCTTACAAATAGATCATAAAATCAGAAAAATAGTTTATTTTGAAAGAAATAACATGTACAGTTCTTGAGACTTCATTGCAGGTCGCTTGTTTCTATGTACTAATGAATAAAATTTTTATGATGAAAGACCCATGCCACCACAGGGATTCTGAACACAAGGATTATATGGTAGCTATTGTTCTTAATTGAAGGAGGCAAGAAAAAGTGGCCCCTTTGCTTCACCAGACCTCCTGAAACATTCTGCTAGTTTTCCAAGAAATATCTGGGGTTCTTTGGCCACTATTTGCAGGTCTGAGCTTTGGCTGAAGCCAAAGTCATGAAAATCAAGAAAGTGTCACTGAACACACCTATTCAACACATTATTGATATTCAATTTTTAATCAGCTCTATTTTAGGAAGCTTACGCATTGCTGCCCTGTGATGGTTTAATTGTCTGCATTATCTTGAAGATCGACTCTCTGCTATATATTTCCAAATTTTTTTTATTCTTAAGAAACTAATTATTGCTCATATGCACAGTTACAAAGTGACTTTGATTCCATGTTGGATTCATTATTTGAGTTACAATACAGGAAAATCACATTCTAGAATAAAGAGAACACTCAGTTTCAGACTATAAATGAATATATATGTATATATACACACACATAAGCATTTATATACATATGCACATAGGAAGGTAGATACATATACATAGTAAATATATGACAGAATTTCATTCATACATAGAAATTATATCTGTTCCAAGATGAGAATAGCACATTATTAAGTTACGCACATATTTGATGTATATTATCTAATTTTCATTGTAATATTCTAACTAAGGATTTGGTCAGAGCACAGCTTTTGGTTCTGTTACTGAAGAAACGCATTCAGAGCTGGCTGAGATGGGTTAACATGCAATTATTAAACATCATTGCATCATAGCTTTGATGCAAGAAATAATTTAAGATCAGAAGGAAGGAAGTAGAGCCTAATATGCTGACTGAATACATTCAAGTGTTCCATTGGTCTTTACCAAGTCAAGGCTTTTAAACGAGACTAGTCTTTGTAGGAGAAAGTAGCCCTACTTAGGAGGGAGGTTGCCAGGCTCCAGCATCCTGAACACAGGCAAACTCAGCATAATCCCAGGAAATGCATTTAACTTCTCAGAGCCTCAGTTCCTTTGTTTGCAAAAGGGAAGGAAAGAAGCAGGTGATGAGTTAGGGTCACCTGTTTTCATGTCCAGATAATCCTCGTCAGATACTCAATTGTCTTCTACCCCTTCATTTACTGTCCTGACTCACTGTCCAAACGCCCTGACGTTAAGGTCATGGTGACTGATTATCCTATGTGTCATTCATGGCAGCATAGATCAGCACATCCTAGAGGAACAATGGACGAGATTCCCGGAGGCCTCTAGCACACTCACCCGAGAGAAGTCAGAGCGGCCCTGTTTCCACCGCAGCATGGCAGCGAGCATAGCCAGGCCGAGCGCCAACACACTGCAGACGAGCATCAGCGAAAGGACTCCCTAAATTCAGGAGAGGAGAGGTTGGGGTGACTGAACCAGCTGAAGCCTTGGTGGGAAGTGACTATGGAGAGGAAACCATCTCCACCGTCAGAGAGTGAAGAAAGGACACCATGAAGAAGGGAAAGGGATCCTTCCAAACCCAGGCTTAGATCAAGGCCTGACCCCTTCATCCCTGGGGGAAGGGGATGAAAACCAAACTAAATCAGAGCTGTTTTATGCCACTGCTTCTCCCCTGTCTTGGGCAGGGCCCCTGACTACACTGTTCACTCAGTGAGGGAGCAGAGTGTAGTAGTGAATGTCAGTCAGGATAGAGTCAGCAGCTCCTGCTCTTGGGTCTCTTAGTGGGGGGCTGGGCAAGTCTCTGCTTCTCTGTCTTCTGTCTGCTCACTTCTCACACGTGTGTAATAATTCCTCCACAGAGACTTGTGCGGGTTAGTGAGGTTCTGACAGAGCAACATCTTTGTAAAAGTCAGCATCGATAGAACCTTCTTCCTCCGGATGTTTCCTTGGCCTTTTTCGTGATGGTAAAAGACAGAGAAACAGTCCAGTTTCTACAGTCTGTAACATCGAAGAAGGGCCTAGGTTAGTAACACACGGCCCATGACTTCTGTCTTGAGGTGTCCTTAATGAAGACTGCTTGCCTGTAAGAAGATGAATGTGATTCTGTAAACTTTTCCTTTGTCCATACATAGGCAGAGATGTGCTAGTGCATGCCTCCATTATCTAGACACTGTCCCAGCAAATATATCCAACCCACTCTCTGAATTACAATGTGAAACTGTCCGATGATGCCCTCGTACTTGTAGTTCATGCAGATTCCTCTCCAATGCTTCAGGTTTCTAAAGTCAGGCTTAGTTACTCCAGATATTAATTTACTCCCACTGTTCTGCATCTAATTTGCATATACTTTTTTTTATTGTGGTTTCTTAATTAAGGAAGATACACTGAACCCAGCTCAATAAGGGTCTGAGACCCTCTGGTCATTTTCCAGTTTTTTTAAATCTTATTTTTATTGTCATAAGGGAATGCATATTCTTCAGTATCTTCAGTGTTATCTTACTCTATTTTCTCTCTATGCATTCATGTTCAAATGTATGTCCTTGGATGTTCTAATTATAGGCATGTTATTCCTGTTATTGATACTGCATTACTTTCTTCCAATGAAATGGAGTTCCCTCACATCTCTGTCAGTTACTCTTCTCCATTTCTTTGTATTTCTTTTCTCCTCATCTCGTAATCTCATCTCTTTAAATGTAATGAAAGCAGCAGTGAGCTTGCCTCCACACAGGCCTGATGCTGGTTACTGTGATCACACGAGGGAGTAGAGGCCCTGACATATGTCCCCTGCACTTCCCACACTACATCTGTCAGTTCTTGGCCGAAGTTTGCTCAGCCCACTTCACCCCTGTATCACACACATGTACCAGGTTTCCTCGGTCGTGTCTCCAGACCTTCTGAGCCTTTTGGTATGTTTTCCTATCTAAATTCACCAATCTGTGGGTCAAGGCTCTTCTTCTCTCATAATTTATGCTTTAAAATTGAAACTTTTTTTCAATTCTTAAGAAACTCTAAAAACAACATTTATGGTTTCATCACCTACATTATTTGGTAATTTTCCTTCAATTCCTTGCTATTACCATGTAAATTTTATTCTAGACTTTGAATTCCATGCTTACTACTTTGGTTATTTATACATTTATTTTATTCCCTAAGATGTCAAACCAGACAGAGTGAAAGGTTTTCAAAAGATAGGGAAAGAGCACTATTTTCCGGAAGCTACATGCTGGAATACTCCCAGTCAGAACAGCCTTGGCGCTAGAGCAGTCCTTGTTGTCAGGGGACGGCGGTAGTAACACGGCGCGGTTGGTCTAAGAAGTTTGCTCTGCTCACACTGCTCGGAGGCAGGATGCAAACCAGCCAGGCTGACAGAGAGGATAACGATGCCCATGAAAGCAAATAAAATACTCAGGATGTTTGTAACCAGGCTGCCCTCTACCTGAAATGAGCAATAGGTTTCATTTATACCTCTTTCCCAAAAAGTTGCACCAATTCTCTTTATTTGTCTACCTTAACAGCTGAAAGATTAATAATTTGTTTCTCCAACTCCCTAACTCATAATTGTGATCACTAGAAAGAGGAGAGGCCCTAGTTTTCCTTCCTTATTTTCCTAGGCTCCATTTCCTAGATAATATTTATCAGATCACTTTAGCCAACCTCTATCATGTGTATCAGCCCCACAAATGTCTAGGAACACACAAATCCAAAATGTAAATGGTAATTGTGTGGATAAATAGGATTACAATGAAAAGGAATAAAATATTCCCCTGGTGAAATCATCCATCACCCATGACTTTTAATGGAACCCCATAATACAAAACTGGAAAATTCTCAAGACAGTGTGAGCAGAGGAGGCGGTGCGGACACCAGCTGTGTTCCCCGTCCCTCAGCATTGTCAGTACTGTAGTTTGGATTTGATGTGGCCTGAGACCCACATATTAAAGACCTGATCCCCAGGCAGATGATGCTGTGAGATGTCAGAGCCTCTAGGAAGTGCCTCCTGACCAAAGGTTAGTCCTCAGAGAAGAGCCTGCAAAAGGGGTATATCAGAAATGGTACCTTCATCTTTTTCTTTTCTTCCTTGCTGACATGTGGCACACACCTTTGCTCACTTAGCATGAGACACTCCCTGCCTATCTGTAAGCTCAGAGCAAATGGATTCACCAAAAGCTTGCACTATTAAACTTCCAAAATATGAGCCCAAATAAAACATTCCTCTTTTCAAGTTGAGTTTTCCCAAGAGATGAACATGGACACACCTAATACTGGCTAATATCCTCAGAATAACACGCTCTGCCCACACCCCACACATGGATGCATCAACCACACAGGAAAGACAGATGAAGCAGTTCATTCCTTACATACTACCTCCAATTCATATGATCAAAGGTGAGTGTGGGAACTTCATTCTCAGTGTCAGGAATTCCCAGGGTGTGCCCAGATGTCTTGCACTGGAGTGTGACTTAATTTCAGTACACTTATATTTTAGGCCAATTGTATAAACCACTCAGGATTTGGTCCTTTAACAGTGACTAAAGTCAAACTCTTGGACTCCTCTAACAACAGCTGCAATCAGGATATTGGTTGTGTGTTCTAGAACAAACTAGGTTTATTCTAGTTGGCCTTCTTCTTTGGTCTCCACACATGGGATGAAAAGACCATTCTTCAGCACAGGTTAAGTGTCTTTCATTCTTATTCTATCTAGAGGCTACTTATATCCTTGGTTACTTTTAGTCATGGAATTTTACCATGGCAACAGAAAAGTAATCAATACACTGTGTATTTTAGACGCTGGTTTAGTCAGATCTTAACAAATAAGTCCCTAAGCTATTGATTGCATCACATGGCATTCTGTCCCATGACTTCCTGAGTCAACTCCATGAGCAATGTGAGTTGACTGATGGCTAGGTGAATCTTTACATATCTCAAAAGCTTCTTCCTATAGTCCATCTTTTTTCTCTCAGTGACTTCAGTATTCCCTTGGAATAAGTTACAAGTAGGTAAAGATGAATTCTTAGCCAAAACAAATAACTACTGAGACTTTCAGGATTCAAATATTCTGATTCTCGGTTCAAAACTGCTTACTCAAGCCCAGCAAAAGCATTACCTTTATGGGGATATAGATGAAAGACGATTCTCATGTGAACATTTTGTCTGGGGTTTTTCACGCATTTGAAGTGGTGAGATTATATAGTATACCCACAACAAATACAACTTCTTAAAAATAAGGACATTAACTTCACTACTGAAGAGTAACAATGAAAAGTTTTTGTGTTAGATTTTTCATTGTTATGACAAAATACCTCACATAAACAACTTAAGCAACAAAATGTATTTGGCTCACGTCTTCAGAGTCTCGGCCACCAGAGTGGGCTGGTGTGGCGGAGCAGAGCTGCTCACAGCACGGTGGTCCTGGCGGTCATGCAGCAGAATGAGAGGCTCTCTGTGCTAAGCACATTTCCCCTTCTCCTGTCTATTCCATCTGAGTCTTTATCCTAAGGATGACCCTATCACATTTTGGAAATAGAACAACCTCAGAGGTTTGCTTTTTAATCTCCAAGGTGCTTCCTGTCAGGTCAAGTTGATCATCAAGATTAATCACCGTAGCCTGTTGCCTACACAATGGGATAGTAAGAACATAATTTTACATGACATTCCTTGGCAGTGGTCTCAGGCATAAGGCACACTGTGATTTTGGTAACTGTGATAAGAAGAATGTGCTCTATACAGGGATATGAAGAATCCAGAATCAGCTCACAAATAGAACAAGTAATTACTGTAGAGCTTAGTTTATAACTTTAATGTGAAAAGCCGGGCCCTGATGGGTGCTCCCTGGGTGTTATCCTCATCAGGTCAGGGTTATGGCTCTTGTACTCACTGAAAAGCTCGTTGACTTTGTCTCCCTGACAGAGATGATAAACTGCTCAGACAAAAGAAAAATGCTGCCAGGTCAATTTCTATGTACAAAGTGACTACAGTGTCACCATCTGGGGTTTATGACAAACCTCCGTGGGAAAAGCCTCAAGGAACAAATGACCAGTGTTACACTTAGGCTCTCAGAGGAGTCTCTTTGCCCATGTACTATTTAGAAAATGGGAAAAAGGTAGATATGTGCAGAAATATATCCCATTAAAATAAATAAAGATTGTAAGAGGAAGTAAAAGCATATTTTTTGTTGATTGGAAAGGGACATTTTGGAATTAGATGATTTTTAGATCCTGAAGCATTGGTGTACAGGGAGAGAGACTGGAAAATAGCTATGTGGCATGTCGCCTCTTTCACTAATAGAGCTATGCCACTCTGATTTGCATATATAAACCATGCGAACTTCTGTCAGTGACTCTCACTTGAACATGTTGCAGCATCTTTTTAACGTGCAATTTTCAATCTGCCAGAATTTTAGCGAGGAGTGTTGAAGCTACCATCGTTAGGATGTTGGCCCGTGCTTTCCATTTCTTGTCGTGCTCGTGGCTCACATTACACCATTATCCTGGTGTCACGATGATGCTGGTGTCCTAAGTGAATTTGCAAGAGTACTTCTTTCTTTCAGATTTTTGTGATAGTTGGAGAGCAAATTGCACTGGTTTTAGTTATTTAAATAAGGGATGATATTAACAAACCCAGAAGACAAGAACTAGCACTCTCAGTGGCTGGTCCTAGAGACTGAGGTAAATGGGAACTAAAGGAAGCATAAAGTTGGATGGTGAGAAGCCCTTAACATGGTTCATAAAATCAAGAATTACTTTCTCTCATCCAATAAATTAAAGGAAATCAAGAAGCAAACATTCTTTAGAAATTTAAAAAGGGTAGAAATTTTGTAATTTCTATTCTCGAAAGTTAAGTAGCCTATCCACACAAATAAATGCTGAGTCTTTGTCGCTGTGCTGGTAGGGCCTGGGCATCCCATGCGTGCCTTTGACTGCTGAGCTACGCCACAGCTTCGCATGCAAAGGCTTCAGATAAAACTGAAAAGCACTAAGTGTCTCTTCTAACGAAAGGGAAGCTTAGTGATATATAAAGAGCACAGCATGGAAAGGAGAGAAAAATAAAGTCACGGCCCTAGCCTAGAAATCACCACATCAGCCCCTGATCAGGGTTAAGTCAGCAGTGAAATGATGCAAATAGTATGGACCCTTCAAGGACCATGAGAGTCTAGCAAGATACTGCTGTCATCTGAACAGTCACCATTCTGTGCTCAGTTAAAGATTAAGAAAATATCTGACAAACTGAAACTTAGGAATATTTCATAAAAAAAAATCCTGACCAGCCCAACTGAGAAACCATCAAAGTTACCAAGGGCAAGAAAGGTCTGGGACAATCCAAATGAGGAAGCCTAGTGGAGGCTCTGGAGACAGAACAGCTTGGGGAATGCAGGGTCTTTGAATGGAAACTGGGACAAAGCACTCTCGTGAAAAACTGGTGAAATCAGACACTGTCTTAGCCTAAGGTGACTAAAGCAGAAATTATTGGAACAAAATGAGGTAAGGTGGAGCTGTGGATGCATGGAACAATAAAAGGCAGGAAAGGGAAAGACGGCCGCTGAGCTGTAGTAAGCCGCTGGAAAGCCACAGTGGCAGGAAGCCTCACCTGATCATGAGACTCATCCATCAATCTAGAGGAGAGAGAAGGACCTCATGTCCTCCTGACCCCAGACATGGAGCAGCTTCTGAAGAACTTCCAGTCTATCAACCTTAGTGCCTTCAACAAAGCCAGACCCTAAGAATGAAAGCAATCCTGCCTGCTGGCCCACCGGGTGTCACTGCACTATATAGAAAGCTCTAGACCACGTGGATCCCACTTCCTGGACTTTTCCCTAAACCTACAAGGCCACTATACTCATCATTGCCCATAGGGTGAGATGCAAAGGTGATATTCACAAGAAATGCTTATTTGAACGACATGAAAAACATCTTCAGAATGGTGTAACTTCTGCCCTAATACACTAGGATTTTCTGTTGGTGACACACAGAACAAGATCTACCATTGACCTCTTTCTCACAGTAGACAGAAACAGAGCCAGGTGACCTCTACATCCTCTGTTCTCCCCATCTTTTGTCCCACAGAACTCTACTTACACAGGAAGTTCCTACAAATGGGTAGGCAGATTTTAACAGGACAGAAAACACTGAGGTAAAGTGTGGGGTGGTTGGAGAAGATGTCAAAATGATGCCCAGACTCAACACCATCACACCACACATGATCTGGATCGAGTTGAAAGAAATGAGATGGGAGATTAAAACCAGCAATGACAAGCGGGACCTCTCCACTCCTCCCGTGGTGCTCATGTATTGTCGCCTTCTACAGTGTCACTGTAAGCACACAGACACTGTAAAAGCTCTGGGGTGAGAGGAAGGAAAGTTCCTTCTGGAGGGGGATGTGGTTGTGCCTTAGGCAATCTTCAGGTACTTTTGTCTATGAACCCCTCCCTAGCTACTCAAGAATTGTCCCAGCATCTCCTGGCTGTGCATCCTTAGTTAGCAAGTCTCCTGCTCCTTCTTGTGGGAAGAGGAGTAATCTGAAAGCCCTTCCACTCTAAGCACCTTCTAATGGAACCCTCTGGGTGCCACATCTCCCGGAACCCACAGAACACCACGCTGAGCCAGCCTCTCTGCCCAGATCCACAGCCTCCTCAGCCCAGGTGTCCCTTCTGGGGTCCCTAGCCTCTGTAGGAGAAGGACACTTTTGTCTTCCTGACCTCCTTCACCTCACAGACTCACGCTTCTTGTATGTTTGGTCAAGCAATTTTTAAATTTTTGTCACATGTACTTCAAAGGAATCCAGATGATGGTATGCCCAAGGCAAGGCCAACAGTTTCTTTAAGTTCTGAAACTGGGTAACTCAGAGGCCCATGCAGATAGTGTTAGTACAGACAACACTGATAAGACAGCCTTATCGTTCCTCACAGCACAAAATATAAGTTCTTTCTCATACCCTCCCTTTACCCCCCCAAAAAGTCCCTTTAGTAAATCTGGGTTGAGCACATAGAGGAAAACCAGTGGCCTTTTTGTGCTGTCTCCTCTCCCTAAAGGGGAGAAAGGTATTTACACTCAGTGAGCACCAAGAATGTATCTACAATATTTTCATAAATAAAATATTATCAAGTACTCTCTAAAAGTGAAAAAAATAAATTAAACAATAAAATCTCAATAACTCATATTTGCAATAAGAGGAAATGCTTGTTAGTTTGTGGAATGTCTTAGAGATATAAAAAAGCTTGCCAAGGGTTTTCTACTGGTCTACAGACTACTCTGTGATCACTTTGTCAAAGCTGAAGGCTGTCATACCCCAGAACTATTTCTAGTCCTAAGACACAGTGTTTCCTTCTGTGCCCTCCACCCACTCCAGAGCGTTCTGAGTTTGATTTACCGCAATCACTTTGATCTCTGCCTTTAGATATTTCTTCAGGTTGTCTTGCAGCTGGTGGGTAGGCTGGGTTTGTCTGTCTGGGGAAAGTTAACTCATTTGGTGAAATCACTGTGACAGTCTCATTGGTCACTACTTGTGGGATCACGATGGAGCTTCCAGGGTTGGAAGAGAAAACGCACTCTGCTCTTAGAAAGAATTGTGCTCAATGTACTATTTTGTTGTCGTTCTTTTGTTTGTTTGTCTGATTGGTTTTGTTTTTATGTTGTTTGTTTCTATTTGCCTATTTGCTTGAGAGAGAGGAAAGAAAGAGAGAAAGAGAGAGAGAGTATGAATACAATAAAATCCAAGCAACAAAATGACCTATGCTCCCAGGGTCTGCCGCCACCTCCAGACTGTGCACCTTCCTGTGTTCTTGACCTGTCTTTTGGCAGAAGAAACTGGTGGAACAGAGGAATGAAAAACAGCACACTTCCGATTCCTGAGGTCTTTCCCCACAATGTGAGGCACAGCCCACTGATTTTAGATAATAAACACATCATACGAAGAGACAGCATGAATCCTCAGAGGTTCCTGGGTCCACTCCTAAACATTCACACAACATTTGTAAAAGGTAGCTCCAGCTCTTTCCTCAGTTCTACCTAGTTCAAGTGCATGTTCTATATTCAATGACTTTCATCCTCAGGTTACTCTGCTGGTCATGGGATATTAAAATGCAGCCTCCATTCTTTTCAATTCATGCTACATACCATTCAAAATACTTAATCCCACTTGTCGGTTTTGTGAGTCTAACAGCACCACTTTTAGAATTAGCACTTTATATTTTGTCATATTTTAGTAGAAGTTATCTTGTAGTGTTTTTAATCCTTGAAAATATCCTTTCTGCTAAATAATAAACTCATAGTCAGAAAGAAAATCCAGAGTCAAAAGTTAGATGTGTGGATGTCAACGTGTAGGAGAATGAAATTAGACCCTTATCTGTCACCCTGCACAAAACTCAAGTCCCAATGGATTAAAGACCTCAACATAAATCTAACCACACTGAACCTGATAGAAGAAAAAGTGGGAAGTAGCCTGCAGCACGTGGGCACTGGTGACCAGTTCTTATGTAAAACCCCAAGGGCACAGACAATAAGAGCAACAATGAACAAATGGGACCTCCTGAAACTAAGAAGCTTCTGTAAAGCAAAAGACACAGTCATTAAGACAAAAAGGCATCCTACTGAATGGGAGAAGATCTTCACTGACCCCACATCAGACAAAGGTCTGATCTCCAAAATATACAAAGAACTCAAGAAACTAGACATTAAAATTCTAAATACCCCAATTAAAAAATGGGGTAAGGATCTGAATATAGAATTCTCAACAGAGGATGTTCGAATGGCCAAGAGATACTTAAGGTCATGTTCAACTTCCTTAGCAATCAGGGAAATGCAGATCAAAACAACTTTGAGATACCATCTTACACCTGTCAGAATGGCCAAAATCAAAAACACCAACGATTCCCTATGCTGGAGAGGATGTGGAGTAAGGGGAACTCTCATCCATTGCTGGTGGGAATCCAAACTTGTGTAACCACTTTGGAAATCAGTGTGGCGGTTTCTCAGGAAATTGGGAATCAACCTACCTCAGGATCCAGCAATACCACTCTTGGGAATATACCCAAGAGAAGTCCAATCATACTACAAAAGCATTTGTGCAACTATGTTCATAGCAGCATTGTTTCTAATAGCCAGAACCTGGAAACAACTGGGTGCTCCTCAATGGAAGAATGGATCAAGAAAGTGTGGATTATATACTCATTAGAATACTACTCAGTGGTAAAAAACAAGGACATCTTGAAGTTTGCATGCAAATGGATGGAAATAGAAAACGCTATCCTGAGTGAGGTAACCCAAACCCAGAAAGATGATTATGGTATGTACTCACTCATTAGTGGACCCTAGCTATA
>PVIU01029406.1:0-17608 GCA_004026605.1 Ondatra zibethicus
GGTGTTTGTGTTCTTTCTGGCTGGTGGTTTTCCGCAGAAGCTTCCCAGTCTGTTTAAAGGTATAAAAGGCTTTAGCTGGGGCAAAATAAAGGTTGCTGTTCTTCCACCTGAAAAGAAGCCTCCATGTCGCAATCCCAGCACCCCACCCCCCACCCCCCACCCCTGCCGCCAGTCTTGGCATCCAGGCTGTGCTGGTGCGGCAAGTTTCTGTATCTAAAGCTGTGGTCTCTCCTTTTCTGAAGCCTTACCTGTCCTCCTCAGATGTGTTGTGCCATTCCAGTTCCCAGCTTCTATCAGGGCAATAATCCCACTCCACCTCTTCTGCCATGATGTAGTATACTCTTGAAGCCTGGTAGTGTTGGCGTGGGCTATCTTGACGACTAGAACATTGGGAGACATTATAAACTGCCCTCATCCCTGCTTCTCTGTGGCTGCCTGCTTGGCAATAGATTTCAAATGTCCCTAAAAGATAATCAGAGAGCAAAATCTGAGTGAGAATACCCATCAGAAGCATGTGGGGGATGGGTCTATGATAAATCCCTTATACGAATTCAAGTGCATTACAAGTTTGTTGAGACTTATATGCACAGAAGAGGTGCAGTTCTGAAGCCACTGGATTAAAAATTAAAGATTTCCAGGAGAATAAGCAACTCCTCTAGGGATGCCATATCCTTGGGAACACCTGTTCTTAGATAAATGATAACCCTATTTGCTACTTATTAGCTATCTAAACTTTTATGGGTTTCCAATTCCAGTTCTCTCTTCAGTAGATTGAGAATTATTTTGCATCCTTCATTTGGCTGTTTTACAAATAAAGATTGTATGGCTGGCAAGACTGCTTAGCAAGTCAAGGTATTTGCCCCAGGAGTCTGGAAATGGGAGCCCAATCCTTGAACCCACAGTGGAAGTAGAAAACCCACTTCCAAAAGTTGTACTCTTATGTCCGTATGTGCGTCATACCATACATGCGGTCACACTCACCATATATATCACATACAAATACATGGCCAATAGTAATTAATCCAGAAGTAAATACAACATTTATCACTATGTTTGATAAATGTGCAGTAAGTGAAATTTTAAGTAAACAGTAAACAATACAGATTAATAATTATTATTTGATAGAAATATTGACTTTATTTTCCTATGAAATACCCCAAAAAACTAAAGACCTATTAACAAAAAGAAACAAACAAACCATATGGATTTAAACATGTTTAAAAGAAAGTGTCTGATTACATGGATGCTTACATGACAGATCTTTTCTTCCTTCCTTCCTTCTTTCCTTCCTTTCTTCCTTCCTTCCTTCCTTTCTTCCTTTCTTCTTTTTTTGAGACAGAATTTCCCTATGTAACCCCGTATAACCCTAGCTGTCCTGAAAGTTGCTCTGTAGATCAAGCTGGCCTCAAACTCAGAGATCCACCTGCCTCTGGCTCCCACATGCTGAGATCAAAGGTGTCTGCCAACACTTCTGGTATTTGTAATAGATCTTTTAAAGGTACCATCTTAGGCTTTATACCAAGGAATTTTCAGATATCTATCTTAGACAGCTGTGACATAAAGCTACATGAAACTGTCTGTAGCCACAGGTTTCTGTGTGGAAGACTCTAGCTCAGATTATGCTAATCAAATGGAGCTAACTATTTTAGTTTTGTTATTTTCATTGTTCCCTTACATTGCTGCCTACAACCTACCCTACCACTATAAATATTTCATCAATTAGTAAGCCTCTTATTAATGGTCCCTAAACTATTGATCCAGCCCCATTTTCCACCCTCAATTATTTTGCCAACTAAATCTGTTTCTGATTGCTTCCTTGCATATTCCTACCTTGTATTTTTTCACTCCTGCTGTTATTCCTTTATGAAATATATGTTCTTCCAACTTTGAAAATCTATGAGTGCCTACTCCTTTTGCAGGATCCAATTCATAATTTATCTCCTTTAGAAATTCCTCCCTGATTATTTGGGCCCTAATTGCCACTATACTCTTGACCTTTCCATTACTGTGTGTTCCATCATTAAGTGACACCCTAAAACACTTGAGTGTTCTGTATTTAAAATTTGTGCCATATGTTATTTGATAGACACCTTGAAAGGAGTCTTTTCATTTCTTTCTGTATCTACTTCCCAAGACTTTTATTTTTATCATTCAATGCATCCATTTTATCAATAAATCTTATCACCTCTTCCTTAAAAATCACTCTTTCACTCCATTCCTGCGGGCTCCACCTCTTGGTTCAAACCCCACTTAGCCCTTTCCTACCAGCCCTCTCAGTCTTCCCTCCTAGTCTATCTATATTCATTTGTGTCACCAGCTGACCCACAGAAGTACTCTTTTCCAGTGACACCACAGCCCACTTGTCTAGGACACAGACAGGGCAACAGCAACCAAAGAATAAGACAGCCACCCAACAAAGACAAGACCAGATATTGACTACAAGAAACATCTCGCACATCATAATTCTAGGTATTTTAATCTAGTGCAAAACTGCAACATGAGGCTGGGTGGTGATGGCACATGCCTCTAATCCCAGCACTCAGGAGGCAGAGGCAGGCCGATCTATCTGAGTTCGAGGCCAGCATGGTCTACAGAGCGAGTTCCAGGACAGCTAGGGCTGCATAAACTCTGTCTCAGAAAAAAAATATATAACAGGAACAGCCAGTAAAATATGCCTTTACCAGAATCCAGTAACCTTACTGCAGAAGACCCCTGTAGAATGCAATATAGCTGAAGCACAAGACAAGGACTTCAAAATAGCCATTATGAATATGTTCAAGGACATTAAAGAGAATATAAATGAATCATTTAATGAAGTCCATGGTGTGGGGGGAACAGCTGAAGGAAATAATGAAAAGACTATAAGAAATGGTAGTGGAATTTAACAAAATAAGATACTTAAAGGAAACTCAAACGGGAATAAGACTGGAAATGGAAAATTTAGGATGAGAGTCAGAAACCTCAGAAGACTCATCAATAGATTACATGGCATGAAAGAGAGAATCTATAACCTTACATCATGTAAAACATCCCTTAGCCTACCACTCTTCAATACTTGCTTTCTCTCTCTAGCTCTCTCTTTTTAGACAGAGTCACCTTACATAGCCAAGGCTGGCCTTGAACTCATTATGTAGCAGCAACTGGGCTCAAATTTGGCATCTTACTGTCTGCATCTCCACACTTCTGGGAATACACGGATGCATCACCATGCTTGGCCTTACTGACCTTGCACTGACCTTGAACAAGCTATGTTGGTTCTTACTTTACATTGGTCCTTATCATCACCATTTAGGCTTCAGCTTATGTGTCACAATTTTGAGAGTATTTCTTTTGGACACATTGCTCTAAAATAACATCATCATCATCATTTTATCATATCACTCACTGCCTTTTGTTTTCTAACCTGTATCAGTATCTGAATTTATGCATGTATATTAAGAATATTCTGAGAGAAAACCTCCTATCTAGGACAGGTATGAGGGTGTATGTCTTGAATCCCAGCACTTGTAAAGCAGAGACGATATAACCAATTATATTTCAAAGCCAGTCTGGGATACACAGCAAGTTTCAACGCAGCTGTATATCAAGATCATGTCTCAACACACAAAGTTCACATACAAAAAGATTGTTATATATCTCATTTACTAACACAATCTTAACAGTAAAAGGTTTTCAATTAATAAGGGTTTAATGACTAAATGTACCAGCAAATGCAGTGATTTATGCACGTTGCCCAAAAGCCAGGCCAGTAGGTGGCTTAAAAGGTCTTAGCACTTGCCGCCAAAGC
Source organism: Ondatra zibethicus (assembly GCA_004026605.1). Taxonomy (NCBI): domain Eukaryota; kingdom Metazoa; phylum Chordata; class Mammalia; order Rodentia; family Cricetidae; genus Ondatra; species Ondatra zibethicus. Next base: position 3,788 of record PVIU01029406.1, read on the forward strand.
TGACAGCCTAAGCTTGCTTGTGAAGCTCACATGATAGAAGGAGAAAACCAACTCCATAAAGTTGTCATCTTACCTCCATGCAGGTGCTGTGCCATGCACACCCCATAAATTAATTAGTTAGATTAAAAAATTGAAAAACAAAAGTTATGTTATGAGTCAGGACATAGTATTTTAAAAATAAAGCCTAGTAGCTACTTGATGCTTAAGATTAAAAAATTGAAAAACAAAAGTTATGTTATGAGTCAGGACATAGTATTTTAAAAATAAATCCTAATAGCTACTTGATGCTTAAAAAAAACAAGTAGAAAACATTCTGGAAGAGTCATATGACGTTGCAAAAATTTTCTCATAACAATCCTGTTTTTTAAGTCACTTCTTTTTTAACATTCTTCTGTTTCAGGTTCTTAATATCGAGCATCGCAATCTTAACACGCCTAGTTATTATTACAACTAAAGCATCACCACATTTATACATATGCTTTACCATGCCATATCAAGTAAGGGGGAAAAAAAACACTGGAATCAACCTTCTCTAGGTTTTACTTCTTGATGTCTACAGTGATCTTTTCACCTCTGTCTCATTTCATTGTATGACAATAGCTACTCATCCTTAAAAGACCGGTCTGAGACTACAGGTATAAAAACTCCATCACAATGTCTGCTTTCCTAGGAAACCTTCACTCTGTAAGTCAGGAAAACTTTCCTACCATAGTTCTTAGCATAGCTTGGTAATGTCTACATACTTACCCCCCTTTTCCACTATCTTTAAACTACCTGATTCATCCTCATATCCCCAGGACATAAGGCAGGAAGTGGAAGAAAACAGATGTTAACTGAAAAAGTTTAATAGAAAATATAAAGAAAGGAGTGGGGAATTAAAAAGAAGAAAAAGAGGGAAGAAGACAGAAAGTAGGAAAAAAGCAAATGGAACAGAAATAAAGATAAACAGTAAATAAAGATAGGCTGGTGAGACAGCTCAGTGTGCAAAATCACTTGTTGCCAAGTCCCTGATCTGAGCTAGATCTCTGGGATACACATGGTAGAAGGAAAGAATCAACTCCCACAAATTGTCTTCTGACCTCCACAGGCACCTATGACTGTACACACACACACACACACACACACACACACACACACACACACACACACACAAAGACAGATAGAAGAAGACAGAGACAGAGAGATAGAGAGACAGATAGACAAAGATACACAGAGAGCTACAGAGACAGAGACATTGACACAGAGAGAAAGACAGAGAGTCAGAATAAATAGATTTTAAAACTCACTAAAGAATAAAAAAGTGAAGAAAGGAAGAAAAACTCAAGAAATAGAAAGAAGCAAGGAAATGAATAGGAAGAATGCAAAGAAAAACTAGAGCAAGACTCCAGCCAGGGAAGCAGGCAGGGTAACTGCAGATCTTCACCTCTGTCCTCTCCTCTAAGTCTAACATGCCCATCTCATGCCCAGCTCTGTGGCAGACCACCTGTTGTAGCCTCTCCTCACTCTCTGTCCTCATTCCCAGGATATTAAACCGATCCTTGTGGAAAATCTTGCTTTCCTTCCTTTTGTAGATCCCCCTCAGGCCCCCACCCTTCTAGGCCATTCCTAAGTGTAAGATCCCAATACCTAGAAACATTTTACCCAGAACCCCCAGGAGCCACAGCTAGCATAATCCCAAATAATTTCCTACCAGGCAATACACAGCCACTAGACCCTCCTAAGAACCAGAGGGGACAAGAGAAACCAAGGAAAAAAACCCACCCAACAAAGACAGGACCAGATAATAGCACCTAGAATTAGAATCACCCCAAACCGAGATGCTTAGAAGCCAGCATAAAAACATAATTACAGCCAGGACAAGATGTGCCCACTAGAGCACAGCAACCCTACCACAGTAGGTCCTGAGAATTGCAACATAATCTGAAGCACAAGACAAGGACCTTAAAATAGCTTTTATGAACATGATAGATTTCCTTAAAGAGGAGATGAAAAAATGCCTTAAATAAATATATGAAAGCACACATAAATATTGGAAAGAAATGGATAAAACAGTTCAAAATCTGGACGGGAAAATAGAATTAATAAAGAAAACCCAAAATGAGGAAATGAAAAATTTAGGAACTCATTCAGGAACCTCAGAGGAAAACCTTGCCAACAGAATACAAGAGATGAAACAAAGAATTTTAGGTGTAAAGACAAGATAAAAGAAATGCTTACTTTGTTCAAAGAAAATGTTAGCTCTAAAAAAAAATCCAGACACAACACATCCTGGAAATCTACGGTACTATGAATGAACAAATCTAATACTAATAGGAATAGAGGAAGGAGAGAAAACCCAGGTCAGAGGCACAGAAAATATTTTCAATATTTCATAGAATTTCCCTAATGAGAGACTCATAAGGACATACTTTAAAAATTTGTACTCTACCAAACTGGAAAATCAAAAAGAAGTGGAGAATTTTCTCAATATATTCCACTTATCAAAGTTAATTCAAGATCAGATAAGCAACCTTTTTTTCTGGTTTTCGAGACAGGGTTTCACTGTTCCTTTGAAGCCTATCCTGGAACTAGCTTTAGCTCTTGCAGACCAGGGTGGCCTCAAACTCCACAGAAATTTGCCTGCCTCTGCCTCCCAAGTGTGCACCACCACTGCCCGGCTCAGATAAGCAATTTAAATAGGGCCAAATGGTTTTAGCACAGAATTCTACCAGACTTTCAAAGAAGAGTTAAAGCCAATACTCCTCAAATTATTCCACAAAATAACAAGGGAAGGAAGATTTTCCTATTCGTTTTATTAGACTACCATTACCCTAAAACCCAAATAACATAAAGAACCAACAAAGAAAGTTACAGACCAATTTCCCTTATGAACATAGATTCAAATATCCACAATAAAAAACTTGAAAAACAAATCCAAGAACACAAACACACACACACACACACACACACACACACACACACACACACACACACCTTGATCAAGTAATCCTCATCCCCAAGATACAGGGATGGTTCAGCATACATAAATTGATAAATGTAATCCACCATATAAACAAACTAAAAGAAAAAAAACACATGATCATCTCACTAGATTCATAAAAGATCTTTAGCAAAATCCAACACACTTTCATGATAAAAAATTCTGAAAGATTAGGGATACAATACAGACACACCTCCCATAATAGAGGCAGTTTACTTCAAGTCCAGAGTGAACATCTACATAAGTGGAGGGAAACTCAAAGCAATTCCACTAAAATCAGGAACAAGACCATGTTGTCCACTCTCTCCATACCGATTGAATATAGTACTTGAAGTCTTAGCTAGAGCAGTAAGAAAACTGAAGGAGATCAAGAATATAAAAATTGAAATGGAAAAAGTCAAAGTATCTTTACTTGTGGATAATATGATAGTATACACAAGTGACCTGAAACTTCTACAGCTGATAATTCTTTTTCAGCTAAGTAGCAGGATACAAGATTAAGTCACAAAAAATGAGTAGCATTCCTATAAACAAATTACAAATTGACTGAGAAAGAAAAAGAAAAATGCCTTTCACAATAGCCTCAAAAATATAAAATATCTTAGAGTAAATCTAACGAAGAAAGTAAATGACTTGTATGATAAAAACTTAAAGACTTTGAAAGAAATGGAAGATGTCAGAAAATGGAAAGATCTCTCATGTTCATGGATAGGTAAGATTAGTATAGTAAAAATGGCATCTGACCAAAAGCAATCTACAGAGTGAATGTAATCCCTATCAACATGACAACACAATTCTTCACAGATCTTTGAAAAGACCATTTTCAGCTTCATATGGGAACACACACACACATATGAGCCAGAACAGCTAAAACAATACTATAAAAAAACCTGATGGATGGTGCAGGAGAACAATTCTGTATCTATCAATTATGTTTTAAACAAATGCTGATTGGTCGGTAGCCAGGCAGGAAGTATAGGTGGGAAAACCAGACAGGAAGTAGAGGTGGTGCAATGAGAACAGGAGAATTCTAGGAAGGAGGAAGCTCATTCCTCCGCACTCCTGCCCAGACCACCAAAGAAGCAGGAGGTGACCTGCCCCGGTGAGAAAGGTACTGAGCCATGTGGCTAATATAGATAAGAATAATGGGTTAATATAAGCTACAAGAGCTAATAAGAAGCCTGAGCTAATGGGCTAATCAGTTTATCATTAATATAGACTCTCTGTGTAATTTCTTTGGGACTTGCCAGCTGTGGGAACGGGGCAGGATGGAAACCCCAACTAACAGGCCCCTCATGTTACAGATGGAGGTATCACCATTCCCAATTCGAAGTTGTACTACAGAGCTGTAGTCATAAAAAAAGCATGGTGCCTCAACAAAACAGACATGTAGATCCATGGAATTGAATTGGTGGCCCAGACATAAATCCACACACCTGTGAATACCTGATTTTGATAAAGAAGCCAGGAATATACACTGAAAAAAAAAGACAGCATCTTCAATAAATGCTACTGGTTAAATTGGATTCCTGCACATAGAAGAGTGCAAATAGATCCACATTTATCATCCTGCATAAAACTCAACTCCTAATGGATCAAAGAATCCAATGTAAAACCAGGTACAGTAAACCTGACAGAAGAGAGAGTACAGAACAGCATTGAACTCATTGGCACAGGAAAAGACTTTCTGAAAAGAACACCATTAATGCAGGCACTATGGTCAACAATAAATAAATGGGACCTCACTGAAAAGTTTCTGCAGGGCAAAGGACACCATCATTGGACAAAATGGCAGCCTGGAGATGGAAAGAGATTTTTAAGCAGCTCCACATCTGATAGAGAGCTAATATCTAAAATAAATGAAGAACTCAAAAAACTGTGTATCAAGCTACAACCCCTTTCAAAGATGGGGTACAGATCTAAACAGAGAATTCTCAATAGAGAAAAATAACTGAGAAATACTTGAAATGTGCAGCATCCTTAGTCATCATGGAAATGCAAATTGAAATCACTTTGAAATTTTTATCTTACACCCCTCAGAATGGCCAAGATCACTAAAACAAATGACAGCTCATGCTGGCCAATGATGTGGTAGAATGGGAGCACTCACACACTGCTGGTGGGAAGGCAAACTTGCACAGCCTATGGAAATCAGTGTGGTGATCTCTAGGAAGATAGAAATTGATCTACCTCAAAACCCTGCTATGCCACTCTTGGCCATATGCCCAAAGACGCTTCACTGTACCACAAGATACTTGCTCAGCCATATTCATAGCTGCTCTCTTCATAAGAGCGAGAAATTGCAAACAACCTAGATGTCACTCAATAGATGAATGGAAAAAGAAAATGTGGCACATGTACATATGGAATATTACTCAGCCATTAATAAAATGAAGTCATGAAATTTGCAGCTAAATGAATGGAATTAGAAAAAAATTATCCTGAATAAGGTAACCCAGATCCAGAAAGACAAATATGGTATGTATTCACTTATATGTGGATATTAGATGTTAAGCCAATGACAACCAAGCTATAATGTGTAGAACCACAAAGACAGGTATAGAGTAAGTAACATACTAGTGGGCACAGATAAATCTCCCTAGAAAAGAAAAATAGAATAGATAATTATGGAAGGATGGGGAGGACTGGAACAGGGGGACCAAGTGGGTAAGTGTAGGAGACATAGGAATGAGGGAGGGAATATAGGGAGAGACAGCTAAAATTAAGAGCATTGAGGGGCAATAAGGAAACCTAATACACTAAAAGCTTCCTAAAATATATGCATATATGAAAGTGATCTAAATGAAATTTCCAAGTAATGGGGGAAACAGAGACCCAATTGGACATCTCTTGTCATTGAATGAAGCTTCCAGTACTGGTAATGAGTAACATCTAATTGAGTTGTTGGCAAAGAGATCTTATGGAAACCCCAAAGAACCCAGGCTCTTCCTAAGACCATAGGTTTCTCTCCACAAACTGACAGCAAGGCCCCATTGCTGAATATAACACCTACAAAATTCATTGCACACAGAGAAGTTGAAGTGGTGCCTACATAGAGCCTTTACCTCTATGTGCTAGGGCCTTTGAGACAGGAAGGTACTCTGCAGTCTACCAAATCAGAAACATAATCACGAACCCAGCTACAAATTTATCTCCAATTGTGGCCTGTCTGCAATATATCCTAGCACAATAGTGGCACAAAGCTTGGAGAAACCAATCATATAATAAATGATTTAACTTAAGGCCCATTCCATGAAAGGGAACCCATACCCAATACTGCTTGGGCAACCAAGAACCAGAGACTAAATAGCCCAGGGACCTAGGGGAAAACCAAATACTACTGGTCCATTAAAAGAAGTAACAATAAAATGACTCCTAATGACATTCTGCTAACTCATAGACGCCTTGCTCAGTCATCATCAGAGAAGTTTCCTCTAGCCAGACAGCATACAGAGAGACACCTAGTAAGACTAAGCCCTAAATGGGAAATCTACATTAAATCCCTCCCCTTCCACAGGGGAGGAGGAGGAAAGAGTGTATGAGACAGAAGGGATGAAGGTCACCACAGAAAGAAGGTCTAAGTCAACATATGATATCAGAGACTATAACAGTACATACAGACACTGAAAAGGTCTAAGCCAAAAGGTCCTAGAACTGAAAGGAGAAGTGGACACATGCTCCCATTCCCTAACCCTAAAGCTACTTCCAATTGATAACCACTTTCAAACGAAAATTTAGTTTTTTCCAACAGAGTTTTGCAGAGAAAACAAAACACTATTAAAGGTAGGCTGTATGCCCACCCATACAAAGAAAACAAACTCATTGACTTCTTTGGGAATTTTTGTTTTGTTTTGCTTTTTTTTATTTGTCTCATAATGTCATGTCAGATCATTTGTTAATTTGTATTTTATTTATATATTTATTTATATCCTTTGCATATATGTTATGGTTTCCAGTTCAGTGTTTTTTGGGATTCCTGAGTTTGCATATGAGTAGGTCTCTGAGTCTATATCTATTTCTTGTGCCTTTGCTTGGGCTCTTTTCCTTCTGTTTGTTTTGTCCTATCCCAATGTGATAGTTTTAGCTTCATCTTGTTGTATTTAATTATATTATTATCCCTTAGAAATATGTTCATTTTCTAATGAGAGACAAAAAGGGAGTGGATCTGGATAGGAGTGGAGGTGGGGAGGAACTGGAAGAGAGGGATGGGACACTAAAATTAGGATACATTATATGAGAAAGCAATCTATTTCCAATAAAATAGAAAACAACAAAAAATTAAGAAGAAAAGAGACAAGAGTAGAAGGAAATTGGTAAAATAAGGAATAAAAGAAAATGCAAATAAGGGTAAAAAGATAAGGAAAAACAAATGCAAGATGAGAGGCGAACAAGAAAAAGAGAAAAATAAGAAGAAAAAGGACATCAAAGGGAGAGAACAAAACAGCACAAAGGAATGAGAGTTTGAAAGGAAAATGAGAAATCCAGACTCATACAACAGATGAACAGATGACAAAGGGAAAGTGAAGTAGAGAAATCAAATCTGTGCTCATTCTTGGTTACATGATAACAGCATTTGTTTAAATGATACCAAGGGGAAGTGCTTTTGTGTCCCTAATATGATACTGATGCATTAGTACGGGCTCACAGTTTATTATTAATACTTTCAAACTGGCTTTGAATAAGGAATCTTTAATGTGTTTAATCCACACATTTTGGTGTTCTGTGTGAGATATCTTTAATGTGTCAGTGGAGCATTTTAGAGCACTCAGTGTGAGAGCAGGATAGCCTGAATTGGTATGAGCGTATGGGGGAAGATCCCTTGTTGGCGACACATGACATGTTGGGGATTTGAATTTTGAATGTCTCAGGTGCCAAAAGCAATATTAGTCTATGAGTCTCCCAAAAGCTCCCAGCTCGTGTGTTTGCAGTGGGGCATAGGGTCCCAAGGCAAAGGGAAATCTGGCCATCTCAGGTTGGAAGAACCTATCTGTCACTCTTGGCAGCAGTGGTCCATGACCACTTCCCCAACAATACATCTTTTATTTCCTTCTTCTGGTTCGTCAAGTCCTGTTGAATTCTACTTCAACTTCCACCACCAGAGGTGGCTTTCTCTTAAGCACACCAACGCTCAGCCTGCCTGTTCACTTTGTCTTCTGCTCTCACTATGGAGAATTTCTTGATTCCTCTATCTCATATCCAAGAACAACAGCTAGCAAATTTATTCTTTAAAAAATAGATTAAGATATTAAAACTGGCTTGTAAAGTTTTGTCGAGCAAACCAGACATAGACAATTCCTCTGGGGCCTCTTTGTTCCAGGCTCTATCTTAATCAGACAACCTTGCAGCCCGGCCACCTGCTGCTAGAACAGCAAGCAAGCCTCTGCCAGTTCTTCCCCTGAGGCTGCCTGGCCAGTCCATCCATAGCTAAAATGTCTGCTTTCACCTTGAAAACATTCTGGTTTTGTACTGTCTTTGCAGACAAAGGATGGTCGTGGTCTTTGCTGATGATACGTATTTGAGAGCTTGAAAGGAAAGTTCCATTACCCGAGTGTCTAAAGCAAAACTTCTACACTGAGGCACAGTACTCAATCGGTTAATAAAGAAATCAGTAGAGACTCTTGACAGGCTCACAGACTCTGATGCAAGGGCCTACAGTAAGTACATAAATGAACAAATAAAATCCCTAACCTTAAGACACACTCAGGGTATTGTTCCACTATCAGACAAAAAATGCACAGAGAACTTGATGGTCTTCGCTGGAAATAATAAAGAGATTGCTGGCAATGTATTTCTTTCATTGATTTGTGAACATACAAATTCTAACTAGACCTCTTTAAGTGTTTCAAATGTGAGAAGCAGGCTTTGCCTTTTCCTAGAGCCAATAGGCTTCCTACTGAAAGAAGTAAACACATAAACAGGTTTCAATGGGAAACTGCGCTCAAAACTAGCATGCTGTTGTTATTGACTAAAAGATTGCTTTTTGCTACCTCTGTGCAGCCTGATAATGAAAACGATTTGCCTTTCCAATAACTACTCTCAATATTCAAGCACCCACATCTCATAGTATTAAAAAGGATAAATGTGTATAAAGACAGAAGGCGGTTTAGTCTTTAAAGTGGCTAAAAGAGTTGGATATTTCCATATGAAAAGGGAGACAGTTGACGCAAGTGGCAAGGGTCTGAGTAGTTGATTCAAAGTATGTGAAATATGAGACATAGATGGTACATATGATATTAAAACGTCTGTGTTTAATTCATTGATATTAATCCTCTACTTAAATCAATGGGGTTTTCATAAGTTGTAAGTACTGGCTACCAAAGCTTTACAAAAACATTGTAAAATTTTCATAGACATGGTCTCAAAAATTTAAATTTCTTTCAGATATTTAATTAATTTCATGTTTGTGTTGATACCTTTTCGGGTTTCTTTGTTGCTACAGCTCAGATACTGATCAGCTGCAGAAATTTCCTGCCTGTTTCTCTGTTATGAGGATCTCAAAAGAGATCAAAATGGACAACGGTCCTCCTGATGATCAAAAACTTTATTTCCTTTTGCCAATTTTGAAATGCTTGTCTCTCTCATGGTCATAAGGAATGCCCTATAATCCCCAAAACAAGTCATAATTGAAAAGCTTATTTCTCACTCAAAAATTAAATATTTAAACAAAAAAAAAATGGAGAGGGAGGGAATAAAGGAACTGACTGCTCAGGATCAACTTGCCAAAGCAACTGACACTTTCAATTTTAAAAATTGTTTCTCCAAGTCTTTCCCCTGACACCTATACAAATTAACATTGTAAAAAGCAGGAAGTTTTATCCAACCCATGATTTTATATAAATTCTCTGAAGGACTTAACTAACCTATGTTTTGGTAGTACTCACTTTATAATTTAGGGCTGAGGGTTCACATCTGTGCTTTCTCCTACAGGCCTTCTCTAGCTACAACAGGATTGACAAAGTAACACCATAAACTGGAACCAGAAGACAACAACCTGGTAACAAAAGAGGGACTCTTGCTTAACTTTTAACCACATATAAACTGCATGCCACTGCTAATTCTCACCCTTTACCAGAGTTACTCTCATTACGAAGTTTTTTATCTCCTGGTTTTAATTCTGAAGCAAGCCTATGCATGTCTGGATTCCGGTTAATCTGGCTTGCCCATGACATGGAAGATCTGCTTCAGAACAACTTAATTATTCCCTTAAACGTATATGTACAAAAAATCACTGGAATGATTGCTAAGGGCTGTCTTAGCTGCCACAGTTGGAGCTACAACTGAGAAATATTCCTTAACTCAGTCCGTCCAAACTAAAGCAACTTCAAATTCCTATCTTCAAAATGAACATCTGGAAATGATGTTTTATACTAACTGGCTCAACCCCTCTAATTGTTTTTCAGGATTAAATATTAATATGTGGTCTTTTACAGACAAATCACTCTGTCTGCCTCTTTCTTGAAGTCCTAGTATGTCTTTGGCTACTCTTCAAAAGGACCACCCTTACCAAAGTGATGCTGATTTAGGCTGCCTGCCCAGTACACCATCCCTTGGCCAGCTCTTCACCAGTGACTACCTCCAGCAATGTGTTATTTCTCTAATAAAATAAAAATGGAGAAACTGTGGGGATGCAACCTGATAAAAATATCTCTTAGATTCTAAGAGCCTGGAACTTCTGCTGGACCATATAGCCAGAGTTAATAATACATCTTGATGTCACGTAAGACATAAGACTGCTAACCTACTGCATACTTATCCTGTTTACTTAGCATGCCTTTAAGAAAACAATATAACAACCAACCTTACTGGCCTTGGATTTGCCATGTAATCAGCTTTTACAACCTACATTAATCCATAGTTATAATCTTAAATTATACACTCATCCATGTCCCTGATCTACAGGACTGCATGTGTTCTAGTAATCATTTGTTGAAAGAGCAAAAATAGAGTTTGAGAGCATTCTTTTAAAATGAATCTCAACAATAAATGTTGAGCACAGCATTCAGATATTGCTTGATAAACAATGATGTTTATAGCACTTCTTGCAAGCTGGGTCAGTTGGAATCAGTGACTAAATTCCTTGTAAAATTCTGTTAAAGATTTCTGGAAAGGATCCTCATTCCTTCCCCATGTGACACTTTCTGTGCTGTTCAATAAATTCAGAGCAAAGCCCTTTGTTAGGGACAGACAGACACAGACAAAGGGGCAGATTCACAGGACAGCATTCAAGCGGCACAGATTCACCCACATACAACAGAAAGACAGGACAGAAGACACGGGGAAGGTAAAATAGAGACTTCTAATCTGGGCTTGTTCGTGGTTAAATGACACCGAGAGGAAATGCTTTGATTTTTTTCCCCCTTAATGCAACACTGACAAATTATTGGTGACTCAGAGTTTACTATTAATGTCTTCAAACCGACCACACAAAGGAAATGAGAAAGAGATGGAAAAGATAGAAATAACGAACAAAGAAAGAGCTCCATTGACAAAGATAAAAACAGAGGAAAGAAACCCTAATCAGCATCTGGGTGGGTGGTAAAAATAATATTATCTATGCTATTGAATAACTAACATCATTTTAATGGAACATAATATAGTCAGGCTTTAACCTTCTATCTGACACCTTTCCTGGTATTAAAGATCTAGTCTCAGTATTTCAGTTTGAATATCTGAGGCACATTATTCATGATGCTATTTTTAAATCAAGATGGTATTTTCAATTAAAGGTAATATAAGCCTATTAAAATAATAAATACCTAAATGAAAAATACTGCAGCAAAGAAAAAAATAATAGTGACAGCAATCACCTATAGGCCCACATATAGATTCCTTAAATATTTTACTTATTCTTTAATATCTGATTTTGTTGCTTGGCTTTTTTTTCAAACCTAAGTATTAAAGACATAACATGCTGAATCTCCAACATGGAATTTTATGAGGGATTCCTGTTATACTGCTCAGAGTGTTGTCAAATTCACTGGCTCGGGTCATACATGTTCCTATCTTTGCCTTCTGAGGTGCTTGCACTAAAGAGAAAACACGTGCCACTGTGCCTGGCTACAGTGAGGTACATGAACCATCTGCAAAACTGAGCAAGCACAACTGTATATTCATTACTGCCAGTCGATACTAGTCTCCACAGAATTCTAAAGCCAGATTCTGATCTACATTGGTCATTATATTGCTTTGATTTGAGAGAACTATTCACAATGGTTCCTCTCCTTCTTAAAGACAAAGCAAGTGCCCAGGGGACAAACTGAAAGTTCAAATTCAAAATATCATCCTCGAGTGAGAATTAATAGAATTTGATGGAGGATGAACCAGAAGAAAAGCCAAAACTTTATAGTCAATACTTCTAACCTGTGCAAGTCATGTATCCCTTTCAGGTAAGTGTTCATTGCAGCTATTAGCGAAATAAGTGAACCTAAGTGATTTAAAAGGAGCCTTACTGATTCCAATATTCAATGACCTGACATTTCTTTGACAGAGAAATTTTAAAACTATGTATGTGTAAAGAATGAAGGAAAGACTTTTGTTTTCGCTAGTAATAAAATTCAAGAATCTTAGTCAATAGTCACATTTTAAGCTTTTACACTTGAAAATCCACCATTGTATTTCCCTCCAGACTTCCACCAATTTTTGAAGTATTTAAATCATACTTTGAGATGGGATATTGTCCTATTGTCCAAGCTGGTCTCCAAATCCTGAGCTTAAGCGATGCCCCTGTCTCAGCCACTGAAGTTACTAAGACTATAAAGACATATCACTGTGTCTAGCCAGAATGTTTATAGCTACCCTTTATGGTCCATAACATGATAGCAAAAAAAAGTTCATTCACTTAAAATTAGAGTGAACCCTAGGAAAGTATATAGCTTGCTGGGGATGCTGGCTGATCTTTCAGAAAAGACATTGAATTTGGACTTTGGCTTTGGGATTAAAGCTCAAGAATATATTTCTTATCCATAGCTTTCCTACTTCCATGCACTGAAAGTGCACCTGATTCTTTCAGCTCTATTAACTGATGGGTGTAATTTGCTGACAACTCTCTCCAGTCAAGAAAATGTTCTAGGTAGATGGGAAATAAGACCTCTGAAGAGAATACAATTGTGTTGTGCTTGGAAAGTTCACATCCATGAAGAAATTATTTAAATTGTTACCAAAATCCTCTCTTTAAGGAACTGCATTCCAAATATAAACAATTTACACAGCTAAAATAAAAGATAAAAAACAAAAATCAAAGTTCAGTAGAGACTGCAGTGATACATAAGCACTCTTGCAAATACTCTTGCCACCTACTGGCTAGGAGAATACTCTGGACTGAAAAAACACGGTGCACTTTAAAAAAGCTTAAGCTTAATGGGATCTGAGAAAAACTGAAATTTCAGTCAAACTTCTTCACAAAAAAAAAGAGACAAGAATTACTGTTGAGAAGAAGGGAGAAAAAAAGAGAGGAAGTACAGAGAAGAAAGGAAATGAGGAAGAAGGACACAAGGAAGGAAGGATGGAAGGAAAGAAGGAAGGAAGGGACGGACGGAGGGAGGGAGGGAGGGAGGGAGGGAGGGAGGAAGGAAGGAAGAAAGGAAGGAAAGTTGATTCTGTACAGATAAGGGAAGTGTTCAGTACAAAGTGATTAACAAGTTGGTAAAAGATCCTTCCAAGGTTTTGATTTCTGATCTAAAATGAAGCCAAGTGAAGTAGATTGTTCATGCCATGTTGTAGGTAGTAACAAAAAGCAGAGATTCTATTCCAGAACTTCAGATTTCGTTTCCTTCCTCTTCATACCCAAACAACGACTTCGTTTCACATTGTTTACACTTCTGTTCCTTATTAGAGCCCGAAAG
>PVIU01029407.1:0-17596 GCA_004026605.1 Ondatra zibethicus
GCCAGGCCAAGTTTTTAATATTTCAACAGAATCTTCTCTGATAACAGACTAGTAGAAGAGTGTGAGGTCCAGGTTTATAGAATATAACATGCAAGAACTGAATGGAAGGCTGGAATGAAAGCAAGGAAGAGGATTCTGGGAAGGCTGATGAGAAGGAAGTGGCCTAGAAAGGAAGATGGAGCAGAAACACAAGCGAGGCAGGAGTCTCACTGCTGGAGAGGAAGAATGGCTTTGGTGAGCCCAGGAAGATGGGGCCATGGGGCACCCTCCAGAAACGCATGACAACTGGCCAACCTGACAGACTTAGAGATGTTTCCTCACAGGCTGGCCCTTGGGAGTATTAGGGAACTTAGATTTGGGGTGGGTTTCCACTACCTTAATTGGTAAGAAAAGGTCATTGCTCTACTTTTGTGGCTTATTTCAAGCACCACAATCATGGTATGTACGAGGCAGAGGGTGCCCCCAGGAGAAAGCCTGTCATCCTCTCTGGAGACAACAGTCCTCATATACTACCATAGCTCACTGTCTGACTCCACAGACCGAAGAGCTGGAAGCTCATGCCTGGGTCCTGGTTCTAGTGGTTCTCAGCCTTGGGGGGGGGGTCACAACCCCTTGGTGGAGGGTATTGAATGATCCTTTCACAGGAGTTGCCTATGACCATTGGAAATACCAGATATTTACATTATGATTGATAACAGTAGCCAATTACAGTTATGAAGTAGCAATGAAAATAACTTTATGGTTGGGCATCACCACAACATGAGGTGTTAAAGGGTCACAGCATTAGGGAGACTGAGAACCACTGGTCTAGACTTTGCCCCCTGAAGCCTTTTCCCTTCACAGGTTTTGCTCTGTATCTTTGGCTATAATCAGTCAGAACTGTGAGTAAGATGATGCCAAGTCCTGGGAACATCCTAAAAAAGGGATGCTTCCAAGGGCCCTGAAACATCATTCTTTCCAGAAGTGTATCTCCAGTGGCCTCCTGGAAGCTTCCCAGTGGGGACACCCACTTGGTGGGATTCTTACCTGGATGGCAGGCCCAAGTGCCTTCTCGCTCTGCTACCCAGAGCTCAGCACCTTGCTCCAGCTGGGAGATAACAGCAGGTTTGGGAAGATCAGGACCTGGAAATAGAAAAAGACCCAGGAGGTCAGAGGCTGCTCTGGGGCAAACAAGCCCATACTACAGCTTGGGATCTTGCCCATCAGGACATGTGGGCATCATCTAGTCACACGAGGGTTTTGCCTGGTGACAGAGAGGACAGCTTCCTCCCAAGAAGTGTATCCTTCAGCAAACGAGGACTCAAGGTTAAGTTAGAGTCCCATACCAGAGGCCCACAAACGTAACTCAGTCTAAGAACTGGGCCTTACCCACAGAGAGAAGGTGCCCAAAGGTCTCCAGCATCACATCACGATACAGGGTCCTCTGGTTAGGGTCCAGCTGCCCCCACTCCTCTTGGGTGAAGTCCACAGCCACATCTCGGAAAGTCACTGGCTCCTGAAACATCACACGTATTCTCAATTAGTCGGACCATCTACCTCTGTGGAAGAGGAAGGATGGGAGAAAACAGACAGGCATGGGTCCTGAGAAAATGTACTGTGCGTGATGTCCCTCAGGCCTCACTGATAGCCTATAGGCCATTATAGGTAGGTATGGCTTACTATGGCAACACATGAGAGCTCTCGGCAGGATCAACAGAGACAGCCACAGCTGACCAGACAGACCTGGCTAGACCCATGACATGCAGGTTTATGACCTAAAGAAATGGTTACTAGGTTTTTTGTTTCTTGAGTGTGTTTGTGAGTGTTCGAGTGTATGCATGTGTGTCTGTGGAGGTCAAAGGATAACCTTGGGTGGTCAGGTCTTTGCCCTCCACATAGTCTTTTACTGATGACCAGGCCACATCAGCATTATCTGTTATCTGATCATCAGTTTCCACCTCCACCCCACTTTTTTTTTTTTCCCTGAGACAGGGTTTCTCTGTGTTGCTCTGGCTGTCCTGCAACTCACTCTGTAGAACCAGGCTGGCCTTGAACTCACAAAGATCTGCCTGCCTCTGCCTCCCAAGTGCATGGATTAAAGGTGTGCGCCACCACTGCCAGGCTTATCCCACTTTTTTTAACCCACTATTTTAGCTCAGTTCTCAGTATCCTATCCCATGTCCAAGTGGTTCTTTCCAGCCCTATACCAGTTCTTCTCAACACTTTCCCTCCCTTTTCCATTTGCATGTGTGTGTGGGCACACATGAGGGAGAGTATGCCCAAATATGTGCATGCCTGGAAGCCCAATGTTGATGTGAGAATCATCATTTTCTCTACCACCTTATTCACTGAGCAGGTCTCTCAATCAAATCCAGAGTTCTCTGATATTGTTAGTCTCAACAGCCATCTTACTTGGCGATCCCCTGTCAGTCTTTTGAGACTGGAATTATAGGTGAGCCACGTGTCCACCCAGCGTTTATATGGTGACTGGGGATCTGAGCTAGTCCTCATACTCAGCAAGCACTTTGACCACTGAGCCATCACCCCAGGCCTCCTTAACACCAAAAAACCTTCTTTTTTTTTTCTTCTGAGACAGGATTTTAAGTATCCTAGGTTTGCCTCAGACCGGCTATATAGCCAAAGATGACCCTGAACTCTGATTCTCCTGTTTTACCTGCCAAGTGCTGGGACTGCAGGTGTAGACCACCATACCCAGTTTTTTTTTTTTTTTGTTTTTTTAAAGTGGCGGCAGGGCTTCACACGCTAGGCCAGCACTCTTTCCTCCAGCTACAGCCCCAGCCCTGAACACCTGAATGATTCCTTGTCACCTTCCAATAGTGGACAGCTGCTCCCCCAAGGACATCCAGGTCTTCCTCCAGAAACTGATGAGTATCAGGACAGTGATACTTTGCAGATGTGATAAAGACACCAAGACAGTAGCTGTCCTGTGCCATCCACGTGGGCCCTAAATGCACTCACATGTTTAGGAGATCGGTGTGAGACTGGAGAAGCCAGAAGGCAATGTGATCACTTAAACAAGGTGCTACATTGCTGCTTTGAAGCTAGACAAAAGGCCAGGGATGTAGCTCTTATAGCTGGAAAAGCTAATCAACTGATATCTGCCTCTAGAAACTTGGGAGAAGTGTGGTTCTGCTCGGTGGTGCTCATTTCTGACTTCTATCTCTAGACTGTGTCTTTTTTTATTTTTTATTTTATTTTTTTTTTGAGACAGGGTTCAGCTTGGCTTTAGTTTATCATCTTCCTGCTCAGCCTCAGATGTGGTGCTGGGATTATAAGATGTGTGTAGGGACTTGTTGTTGTAATGGCCACAAGAAACTAACTAAAGGCCTCCACTTTTGGTCCTTGTTCCTGTGGAGGCTATCCTCTAACGTGAC
Organism: Ondatra zibethicus; assembly: GCA_004026605.1. NCBI lineage: Eukaryota > Metazoa > Chordata > Mammalia > Rodentia > Cricetidae > Ondatra > Ondatra zibethicus. The sequence goes on from PVIU01029407.1 coordinate 3,375, forward strand.
TCCCCCCCCCCCCCCCGTGATATCCCGACTTGCATGCAGCCATGTTGACTTGTAGAATGGATAGGATAGTGTAGAAATGACAGTGTGAAGTTCGAGCTGAGGTTCTAACACAGCGTCTACCTTGCCAGCTCCTGGGAACCCACACACTATGCTGTGAGACCTCAGTGCTTCCACGGTGAGGCCTACATGGGGAAACACTGAGTCCCCCTGCCAACAGCCATGCGAATGAATCACCTTGAAGATGAGTCTTCTAGGCCCTGTCTAGTCTCAAGGGGTAATTGTTAGGCTGTCATCGTGACTGTAACTTTAAGAGCCTAGCACAGATCCATGAGTTCCTACCTATCAGAAACAAGCAGTATTTATTTCAGGTCACTACATTTTGTGTGTGCTATTTGTTACATGACAAGAGATGAAATACACTTCTTCTAGTGTCTTTCATATTGCTTATTCTGGGGCCTAATGACAGTCACCTGAGACTTGACTGGTGGGGCTGGAGAATCCCGTTAGCATGCCTCATTCATATGGCTGTTCACAGGTCTCAGTTCTCAGTTCTACACAATGGTCACATTTCATGGGAAACTAAAAGCACACGAATCTGATAATCTGCAATCTAAGGTTATCAATAAACCCATTTTTCACACCAAGTGTAAAATAATGCAAATCTCCCCTAAGCAAACCAATAATCCCCCCCCCCCGCAAGTACATAATTTCGAAGTTGCAGAACTTACATATGAATTGATTTTGGCTTTTGCTAAGCGGACTATGGAGCCAGTTTGTCTACAAAGTGCTTGAACTTTGATGACCAAAAGTTAGGCAAACTGGCAAACACTGACAGCCCTACCTACCACAGTTCTCCCACGGCCCCGCAAGGCCCCTTGGTAGTAACTCCTGTTTTACTAAGTTGGTGCCGGTGCCCCACGATGTTGTGCCTTACTTACAAAATAAGAGTTTCACGGTGTGGAGATTTCTGTCTGTTGATTCTATGCTTTAGGACATGTCCTAAGGACAGTACCCGCAATGTGGGTGCTTTGTAACGCTAGCCAATCACCTGTCATCACCGAGAAACATCTCTCTGGATGTATGGGAAGGTGTTGGCCCGAGATGGACCCCAGTGGGTCTCTCCTATGACCACCCTCCTCTTCCCACCCTGTAGCAAGGAGACAGGAGGTTGGAGCATGGGTACTGGACACGGGGGTGGGATTGAGGGTGAGGGCTGGGTTCAGACCTGGGCTCGGAAGCTGAGCTACCGCGTTCGCTTCCCCCTGTGAAAAAGGGCCGCAGGTTACAGGCCAGTCTTTGAGGAAAGCGGGGCCGAATCCACTCCGTTATTGTTACCTTAAGTTGTGTTGCTTGCGGCCGCGAGGCCATCGCCATTGTTGCCGCTTGATCCTGAGGGTCCATCCCGAGCGAACAGGTCAGCAACAGACGTCCAAGGCGATCACTAATCTAAAGTGCACGCCCGTCGTAGAGACCACCCGACCAGCCTCCCGCTGGACAATGGCGGCAGTGCCAGGGACCCCTACTACAACTCCCAGAAGGCCACGCGCTGAGACGCAGCACTGGACCAATAGGAGCTACCGCCAGCCCAACGTTGACCAATGGGGAAGTCCTGTCCTCTGAAACCACCCACAGCTGTTGACTAAGGAGCAGGTCCCGGTAACTTCGGAGCCCAGCTTCCATCCCTTACCTATGGGGCCGGCTTCACTCGGCCCCGGTTACCCTGAAAATTGTCCTTCTACCCTGATGACTGAGTTTAGAGTACATATGCATCTGAGCAGTGAGGGGAACGCGTGACAGCAAGGCATTGCTGTCAGAGTTGGTCAGTGTGACCGGCTGCAGGAATTAAATGCACAAGAGACCCTGGGATTTCTTCTTTTTACTCTGTGTACTCTGGTTACACTGACACTTACCTGAAACAAAATTACATGAACATTTAAGAGCTTTCTTAATGTAATAGACTTTGAAGGACTAATGACTGGAAAGGGGAAAACAGGACTTTCCAGATTTCGTTTCTTCAGGTAAGATGAATATCAGCCATTTCAAGGTGTAATTGTTTTTTTTTTTTAAATATTTCTTATGGTTTATTTAACTTTATTTTATGTATATTGGTGTGAAGGTGTCAGATCCCCTGGAACTGGATTTTCAGACAGTTGTGAGCTTCCATGTGGGTGCTGGGAACTGAACCCGGGTCCTCTGGAAGAGCAGTCAGTGCTCTTAACCGCTGAGCCATCTCTCCAGCCCCTTGAAGGTGTAATTGTTATGGCTCGGATGGAAAAATATCCTGGCAGTCAAGAGCCAAGAAATATCAGTCATGCCACACAACAAACTTCACACAGATTTATTGGGAGGGAAAAACCCCAGGAGGATGGCTGCCTCTGCTCAGGCAGGAAACAGCAGAGAACTGAGCAGATGGCAGGGTTTATATAGTTGTTTGTTTGTTTGTTTCTTTCTTTTTTTGTTTGTTTGTTTTTCGAGACAGGGTTTCTCTGTGTAACAGCCCTAGCTGTCCTGGAACTAGCTCTTGTAGACCAGGCTGGCCTCGAACTCACAGAGATCCGCCTGCCTCTGCCTCCCGAGTGCTGGGATTAAAGGCGTGCGCCACCACTGCCCGGCTATAGTTGTTTCTTGATTGGTGGCCTGGGGGTGGAACTTTTCAGGGTGACGCTTTCCAGGGTGGGGATTGTAGGATTTCAAGTCCAGAGCTTGGCTTTTACTCTGGTGGGGAGGGGGTTGGTTCCAGCCGTTAGGGGCAGTTAGAGTGTTCTGTGGGTGGAACCTGGCGGTTGGAGGTCCTCAGGATAGGGGCCTGGCTGCTTGTGAGCCTTGTGATTTGAGGGACTTATACGAAAGGTACATCTGTAATCCGAGAGATGGAGGCAATAAAATCCAGGAGTTCTTTACTTGGCTACACAGCATGTTGAAGGCTACACTTTTGGGTGGGGGGTTGGGAGATTAAGGATGAAAGAAAGAAAACACACACATACACACACACTTTTTTTTTGAAACTAAGAACTAGGCACAAATAGAAAATAAAAGGGTCAAGTGTGGTGGTGCACACCTTTTTTTTATAGGTAGGCAGAAGAAGTCTTGTGAGTTTTGAGGCTAGCCTGGTCTACATAGTGAGTTCCAGGCAACTAGGACTACATAGAGAGTCCCTATCTCAAGAAAACCAACCAAAAGAAAAGAAAAAAGAAGAGAAGAAAATGGGTACTTGCTAGTCCTCACCAGCTGATGTTGTAGTGGGAAAAGAGAAAATAAACTACACCCTTAAAGAGAAAGAGAACACCAGGTATGGAACAGCAGGTTCTGCCCCTCCTTCACCCTCCTTCCCCCCAGTACTGAATATTGAACCTAAGTCTTCGTGCATGAGAGGCAAATGATCTATTGTGGAGCTGCAGTCTAAGCAAATGGCATGTCCTGAATGACATCCTTTAAATCCCATCCTCCCTTCTCTCTCTCTGTCCCCAGTCCAGTTCTTTCCTTTGTTCTCTGCAGTCTCCACATAAGTAAGCCTGGCAATGACAATAGTATTACAACTGGTGCTCAGGGTCTGGACTGGGTATTTCTTGGGTCTTGACCCCTTTGAAATAAGAGTCACAGAAACCAAAGAAGTAAGATAATTTTATTTGGAGCAAGGTGATATTATAGGTAGTGTACGATACACTATTCGAGATTGACAGTGGGTCATATGAGTGAAGAGTCTCAGCATCCAGATTATTGTTCAAAGTGTCTTTTTATGGGGCTCAAGGGAAGGGGGTGCTGGTTACTAGGGATGTATTTTGGGTGCTTAATCTTTTCATTTTCTCTACTGTGCATGTCCCTTCTATGATGCATCTGATTTTAATCATACGTGTGCCCAATTATGCATAGCCATAAGGTGGTAAATAGGAGGTTCTCCCTAAAAGTTTACAGTTTTGCCTCCTTGTGCATGCATCCAAAACTAGTTCAGGCCAGACTGACTCTTCTATCCTTCATACACAGGTATGTTGAGAATATTCTTGAACTTTGAACAGTACCAAGGGCAGGGAAACTTATACCATTGTTCAGAGATGGAAGTGTGTGTAGCCTGATGTAGACAGAGGGGGGTTTGAGGTTGCTAGGTGCATTGTTCAGAGGTGTGTGTGTGTGTGTGTGTGTGTGTGGTATGCACAACTGAAAGACCTAGGCTGCTAAGTGCATTATTACAATAGGAGTGTGTGTGTAAATCCCAAATCAAATGGGGGCCTCAGGGCACTAAACTGTTTCCCATGCTTGCCTGCCTCAGTATCAGGCAATGTGCTAGTTTGAATGAGAAATTTCCCAATGGTTTCAGGCATCTGAACATTTGGTGGTGCTCTTTGGGGTGCAGCCTTGCTGGGGGAAGTGTTAGATTAAGGGCTGTGGTGCAACCACCACATCCAGCATAGTTTCTGAGGGAAGCAAAAAGGTTGTTCGGTTCAACATGACTAAATAGCCGGTGTTGGTTCAAACTTCAGAAGTCTACCCCCACCTCATTGACTTTAGGCATATTTGAGCGCAGCTCGATTTGGTGACACTTTCCTGCTAATAACCCTGATCAGGCAGCTCGAGCTTAATGAGCTCTGAAGAGAAGAGAGCTGCCATAGTGCCGGTAAAATGTACTGATTTTTCTAACTGGGTAACAGCCACTCAAGGTTTTGGCAGTGCCTTTCATACTGCAGCAGCCATTCAAATAATTTTTCAAAAAGGACCTTTTTTTGAAAGCAGAAATAAAGGACATTGGAAAAAAACGTGTGCAAAAATATCTAGTAATCCTGTCTCTCACCTTTGCCCATGATGTAAAAAAGGAAAATATTGGGTTAAGGAATGTTGATCCAAACTTGACAAGGAGAGTAAACCTTTAAGATCACCAAGGGGGCAACACCCAGCCTTAGACTCAAGGAAGGTGGGAGACTGACTCAGACAACAAAAAGATGAAACAGGCTCAAAATCAGTATTTAGGCTTTCAGGGGAAGCAACAGGATCTAATGCAATGGGATTAAACTTATTAGCTTTACAGACAAGACCATTCTCAGGTGATGGGCATCCTAAGTGGAGTGCATATACTGGAAACTAGTCCTTAGAGCAGTAGTTCACCATCTGTGGGTCAAATATCAGATATTTACATTATCATTCATTTTAGTAGCAAACTTATGAAATAGAAATAAATTAATTTTATAGTTGGGAGTCACTACAACATAAGGAACTGTATTAAAAGGGTTGCAGCATTAGGAAGGTTGAGAACCATTGCTTTAGAGTTATTCTAGACACTGGGGCCAGTCATTTATTTGTCAAGAACAATGGTCCCACACTGGTCTAATGGCCCACCTTTACAAGGTATTGGAAGCCAACCGGATTCTTTAAAAAGTACTGATGTCTTAATTTGGACATACAAATATTCTTCTGGCACTGAGCAGCCTTACATTGTCTCAGGACTTTTATAAAATTTGTGGGGGAAGAAATGTATTACAACAAGGCAAGCAGTAATTGCCACTGCTACTAATGAATATCCTGATAATTATAATACAAGAAAGTATAACCCTCTAACTGGGGTCATTGACCAAGGGCCATCCAAACAGCCTTATAACTGCAATGGATCTCTGATGACCTAGTATGGATTTATCAGTGGCTCTGTCATGACAAAAAATTAAAACAGGCCCAACTTCAAGTAAAGGAATAATTGCAACTAGGACATTAAAGAACCTTCAGTTAGTCCTTGGAACTTGACTATTTTTATAATTCATAAAAGGGCAAAGAGTAACTTTTTTTTTTCAACAAAGGGTTTCTCCGTGGAGCCCTGTATGTTCTGGAAATCACTCTGTAAGACCAGGCTGGCCTTGAACTCAGAGATGAGCCTGCCTCTGCCTCCTGGAGTGCTGGGATTAAAGGTGTGCACCACCACTGTATGGTTCAAAGAATAAATTTTAAATGTTACATGATCTCAGGGGCATTAATATGACTATGAAAACAATGGTGGTCCTTCAGCCAGGGCTACCTGTTCCTACTATGATTCCTCAAGAACATTACGTTACTGTGATTGACTTAAAAGACTGCTTTTCCTCTATTCCTTTACATCCTGATGATAAGGGATATTTTGTATTCTCTGTTCCCACTTTAAACAATCAACAGCCATTGACCTAATATCAGTGGAAAGTTTTATCATAAGGGATGAAAATTAGTCCCACTCTATGTTAATATTATGTACACAAAGCACTTAAGATGGTGCTGATTCAATTTCCCGAATTATTGGTCACTCATTATATGGATGACATTCTCTTCTCTCACTCATCTAATCAATACTTACATAAGTGCTTGATTTTCATGGTATTAAATAAACTAAAAGAGTAAAATTTAAACATAGCTCCAGTTAAAATACAAAAACAATCACCTTATATTCAAAGAACAACAAATTTGCCCTCATCCTCTCATCTTAAAACTCCCCAAACGCCAGGCAATTGTGACACACATCTTTAATCCCAGCACTCGGGAGGTACAGGCAGGTGGATCTCTGTGAGTTCGAGGTCAGTCTGGTCTACAGAGTGAGTTCCAGGACAGGTTCCAAAGCTACACAGAGAAACCCTGTCTCAAAAAACAACCCACAAAAAAAAAAAACCAACAACAAAAACTTCGCAAACAATGTGCTTTCGACTACTTAGAAGAAACTTTGGGCCATGTTAATTGGGGACATTCTTCTTTGCCCTAATACTGCTAGGGATTTGATTTTGTTCTCTAACTGCTTTCCGGAGACTCTTGGTTAAACTCTATAAAAATATAACACTTAAAGCAGAGTAAGTTATTAGTTTATTAAATAATGCTTCTGCTAAAGTTGTAGCTTATAGAATTAATGCCGTACTTCCTCATCAATTATTTATCCTTCCTGTTTATCAACAAGGTAATGGTATTATAGAAATTTATGCATGTCATAATTCTCTGCATCGACCCATAACTCCTTATTTACAAGAAATTATAGACTTGATAGTGATGGGAAGAGCATGTCTTAGAGAAATTACTGATAAAAAACTTACAGAAATGGTTGTGCCATTAAATAAAATGCAGGCTGGTTATGTGTCCCATGCTATTATAATTGACAGGTAGCATTAGCATGTTACTTGGGATCCATAGATAATCATTAACCTAAAGATCTTTTTTTAAGTTATTTTGAAGATATCCCATGAATATTGCCTAAATCTATATCTAAAAATGCTATAAAATTCTTTAGAAGATGGATCTTGAAAAACAAAAAGGACAAAAAGGAAAAAAAGAAAGTTTGTTCTTTAAAAGGACAAGAGCTTATGTTTTATATACAAATTTCATGTCCTTCATAAAAAGGATTGATTGAAGGGATGTACCACTACTGCCTGACTAATCAATCAGCTTTTATTAGATGTTTCTCAGTCATTGAATATTTTAACTGACTTTGCATATTGTGCTCAAACTACTTTTCTTTTAGAAAGTGCAGACTTAAGCCTAACCCCACTACTAATGTTATTTCATAATTATTTCTCTTTCAGATGTCTATATAATAATGGCCTCAAAATTTTTTCAAAACTCATATCCATGCTTACTCTAATCTGCCAGTTGTCCCTTAACATCCACTAATATTCTAGCTGATGTGCTGGTTTCCTTCTCACCATTATATTTTCTCTTCAGGAAGCGCAAACAAACAAACAAAAAAACCCCTCCAGAACTTCCTCGCCTTCTGTTCTTGTACACTACTGCCCTCTACTGGTAGAATTAATTCTCAAGGGTTAAAATCTAATGCCGTTTGTTATTAGTATCTCAGAATATGGACGTTTAAAATATGTTGCCTGGCATAGTGGCACACACCTTTAATTCTAGCACTCAGGAGACAAAGGTAGGTAGATCCCTGTGAGTTCAAGGCCAGCCTGGTCTACAGAGCGAGTTCCAGGATAGCCAAGGTTACAGAGAAACCCTATCTAGGAAAACCCAGAAAAACAAAGGTAAAAAATTTATATAATGATTGATACTTCTCTTAATATCATTGTTGCTTCTGCTCACAGGGTTGAAACAACTTCGAATGACATTGATCACTTATTATAAACCCTTTCCTTTCTGGGATTCTCTTTACAACTAAAAACTAATAATGATCCTGCTCATACTAGCGAATGTTTTAAGGAATTTTGCAATTTTTGGAACATGTTGCTAATCAATGGAAAGGACTTCTAACATCGGGGCGAGGTTATGCAGCCCTTCCTTTGGAGGAACAACTCTGTGTGTTTAACATTCCTGGTTCCTTTAGTACTTATCAGTGAGCACGAGGACCTCTGTGTCTCCTATGGGAGGCAAGTTTTGAGAGTTTGCAGACTTGTATCACTTCTAATTGGCTCCTTCTGTTTTGTGCTTGTGATTAAAGTTGTGAGCTCTCAGCTTTCTGCTCCAGTAGCCATTCTTGCCCCTTGTTCACGTGACTCTGCTCTGCCATCCTGGACTCTTATCCCTCTAAAATTACAAGGCAAAATAAATGGCCCCTTCTTTCAATGGCTGTTGGTCATGGTGTTTCATTACAGCAACAGAAATACAAGCAAAGAAGAAGGCCTTAGGTGTGTGAGACAAAAATTATGAGAGATGTTGCTGACTCAGGTAGACCGAATATTGTCAAGAAAGTTGGTTAATTTGGGGTGTTCTAGCTTCCTTTACATTTCAGTTTGCTTTTTCTTTCTTTCTCATATTCTCACAATACAGTGCAATTATCCAGTGGTTGCTGGGAGGGTGATATAGTAACCAGAGCAGAGGCCTCAGGAGTCCTGAAAATAATTTAGTATTCATGCTTGTTGTCTGGGATGGGATATTTATTTTAAATCACTCAGGGAGTTTCCTTTTTTCTTGAGATAAAAAGTCTATGTAATGTTAGCTGGCTGGGAACTTGCTATGTAGAGCATGTTGGCCTGTCCCTGCCTCCTGAATGCTGGGATTAAAGGAGTGTGTGGCCACACCTGGCTGAGTTTTCTTTATTAAAATATTTATTTTTGTTACTTTTAATAATGTGAACATGTATGTAGGTAGGTGCTCATGGAGGCTAAGGGTGGCTGATTCCTTAGAGCTGGTTTTTTAATATCTATAATAATAATATATATAATAATATAATATACAATATAATATTTAATATACCTTAATAGCTAACAAAATAGACTTCAAACTAAATTCAATCAAAAGAGACAAAGAAGGACATTTCATAATAGTCACAGGAAAAATCCATCAAGAGAAAATCTCAATACTGAACTGTTGCGTCCCCTGAGGACAGGCCTTTGCATCCCCACTTGATCTGTTTTGCACTCTTGTGGTTGGTTGAAAACAGGAACAAAAACAGGAAGGATGTTTACCCCTAAGCCATGTGAGTTGCGGTGATGAACTTCCTGCTTTTCCTGGCTCGGCCTCCCGTGCTGAGGGCTATATATACTGTGTGAGAAAGTGGAATAAAGGCTTGTCTGCAGAACCTGAAGTTGTGTTGTGTGTTAATCCCAACATCCCTCACTCAGAAGAACTACAGTTGCTGTGCTGGCGTGGCAAAGTGGAGGTCCCACCGAGATCTGAGAAAGAAGGGGTAGCGGACAGGTCGTTCTAGGCCGGTAAGGATGGATTGGGGTAAAAATGGGATCCACAAGCAGTAAGAGAGACCTGATATATCAGATATCTAAATTGTTAGAGCAACAAGGAACCGTGGTAAAACAGAGAACTATAGAGGATTTTCTTAAGAATATAGCCGCAGCAAGCCCATGGTTTTTGACAGGTGGAGGTTTGAACATCTCTGATTGGAAACAGGTAAAAAGAGATTTGCAGAAACGGCTGCAAAAGGAGGGTGCCAATAGCGTCCCTGTATCTACATTTTCGCTATGGCACCTGGTCCATGATGCCCTGCTTACTGATAAAGTTAAAGTGAGGCAGGAGGTCGCTGCGGCTAAAGAAATACTTGAAGAAATACAGGAGGAGGAGACTCGCCGGTCCATAGGATCGGAAGAGGAGTCACATAGGGACTGAAAGGAAATGTCAGGGGTGCCAGGGGAAACTTTGGAATCTGGCGCAGGACCAAGCCTAGCGCCGACATCTGCATGCTTTTGGGCACAATATCAGATAGCAATAACCTCTGAGTCAGAAAATGGGGAAGACAGCCTCAGATCTAGTGCAGAGGATAGTTTATCTGCTGAGGAAGAACAGCTAATGCAGGAAATTAAGGTACTTCAGAAAAGGCTAAAGTGCTGTAAGGTGAAGGATTCCTTATGTGTGCCGTCAGCCCCACCTGCTTATAATGAAGATTGGGGAAGGAGGGAGTCCCATTGGGGACTGACAGATGAGTGGGTGGCCAAAGAGGGCTCAGGAAGAAGAGGAGGTGATTGCTTTCAGCTTTGGCACACAGTTGCTCCGGTCATAGAGGTACCTGATCTGAACAATCCAGGACAGGTGCTGAGACAACATATGCCCTTGAGCTTTAAGGAGATGAAGCAATTGAAAGAGGCCATGGTGGCATATGGTTCTCAGGCCCCCTTTACTCTTGCCATAGTAGAATCTTTTGTGGCATTGAATCTTACACCTAGCGATTGGCAGCAGCTATGCCGTGCAGTACTATCAGGAGGAGATTACTTATTGTGGAGGGGAGAATATCAAGAAAATTGTTTACAAACGGCTAGGATAAATGCTCAAGCGGGACAGGCACAGCGCAATCTAGACATGCTAACTGGAGCAGGAGCTTATGCTGATTTAGCCAGTCAAATTGTGCTTGATCCTGCCGTATATCTCCAGATGGCCACTGCAGCTACCAAAGCTTGGAAAGCCCTGCCAAACAAGGCTGTGGGGGATCAGCTGTCAAAAGTTTTACAAGGGCCTTAACCATTTCAGGACTATGTGGATAGGCTATTGCAGTTGGCAGGGGGACTGTTTGGTGATGTGACCACAGCTATGCCCATAGTTAAGCAGCTGGCATTTGAGAATGCAAATAAAATACTGTAAGGAAGCCTTGCGGCCACATAAGGCAAAAAGCTTAAATGAATACATCCCGATGTGGCGGGATATTGATGGGCACTTCATTCAGGGTCAGGTGATTGCTGCTGCCATGAGGCCTGGGCGAGGACCCTGGACAACTGGGGGTAAAGCCTGCTTCAACTGTGGTGACCCTGGACATTTAAAAAGGAATGTCCACAGCTCCCCTGGGAAGCTACTGCCAGACCAGGAAAGTGCCCACTATGTAAAAGGGGGCCCATTGGGCAAATGATTGCAGATCTAAGACAGATGTAGATGGAAGGCCTCTGCCCGTCCAAGGCCAACAGCAGGGAAACTGGCAGAGGCCCTGCTCCAGTGTGTGGAGCAATGACACCAGGAGTCAGGGGGTCGCACCCCAGCAGTGGCCGTATCCTGTTTGTTCCACACGGCAATCCTTTTGCGTTGCAGACCTTGCCCGCACCACCCCAGGAAGTGCAGGACTGGACCTCAGTACCTCCGCCCGAGCAGTCTTAACAGCCCAAATGGGGGTTCAAGATTTACCCACTAATGTTTTTGGGCCACTCCCTAGAGGGACCTTGGGGCTTATCTTAGGAAGAAGCAGTACCTTCTTGAGGGGAATTCAAATTCATCCTGGGGTTGCTGACGCAGATTATCAAGGAGAAATAAAAATTATGACATCAGTTACTCAAGGAGTTACAGTAATTACTCAGGGGATTGTATTGCCCAATTGGTCTTGGTACTCCTAGTTAACACCTCCAACTCCGCGGCCAGGTCCAGTCGGGGTGCTAAGGGTTTTGGGTCATCTGGCACTGCAGCCTTTTGGGTAGCTCATGTGAAAGAAAGGCCACGATTAGAATTGATTATTGATGGGAAGTCATTTAATGGGATTTTAGACTCTGGAGCTGACGTCTCCATCCCGTCCTTACAATTCTGGCCTAAGAAGTGGCCATTAAAAAGTAGTACTGCCACCCTACAAGCAAGTCCCAAGAAGAGTGCAAAAATATTAAAATGGCAGGATAACGAAAGCCATGAGGGTTACTTTCAGCCCTATGTCCTCCCAGGACTCCCTGTTACTCTCTGGGGAAGAGATGTCCTGAGTGAGATGGGAGCTGTCTTGACCACTCAGCCCACACCACCACCACCAGCAGCCCAAATTATGCAGCAACTGAGATGGAGACCAGGGCAGGGGCAGGGAAAATATCTGCAGGGCCGGTTGCAGCCAGTGACACCAGATAAACAAATTACCAGACTGCTGGGAGACCGAAGTGGTCTAGGCCATTTTTAGTTAGGGTCACTGTTCCCAAGCCTGCCCCAATTCCTATAACTTGGAAATCTGACGATCCAGTTTGGGTGGAGCAGTGGCCCTTGACTCAAGAGAAATTGTAGGCTGCTCATGCCTTGGTCCAAGATCAGCTGCAGGCTGGGCATATTGTCCCCTCCACTTCCCCTTGGAATACACCCATCTTTGTCATAAGAAAGAAATCAGGAAAATGGAGACTAAATACAGGACCTCTGGGCTGTCAATGAGGTGATGCAGCCTGTGGGTCCTCTTCAGCAGGGATTGCCCTTCCCTTCAGCCATACCCTGTGGCTGGCATATAATTATAGTGGATTTAAAGGATTGCTTTTATACTATTCCTCTAGCCAAACAGGATTGCTCTCGTTTTGCTTTTAGCCTCCCTTCAGTTAATTTTAAGGAACCAGCTTTGCGATTCCATTGGATCGTACTCCCACAGGGCATGGCAAATAGTCCTACCATATATCAAACTTATGTTGCTGCTGCCTTGGAGCCTGTCCGCTGTCAGTTCCCACAGTTATAGCAGGGCCTGATCAAGATCAACTGCTCAAGGCTTATACTCAAATGCAACAGGATTTAGAGAAGGCAGGGCTGATCATAGCTCCTGAGAAGGTCCAAATGCAAGCCCCATATTCCAACTATTGACACCTCTCATCTTAAAACCTTACATGATTGTCAGCAGTTACTGGGAGACGTACAGTGGATATGCCCCTCCCTAGCAATCAAAACAGGTGACTTAAGACCATTGTATGATATGCTCTTGGGAGATCCCGACCCAACCTCTCCCTGAATATTGATGTCTGTGGCCAGGCAGGCCTTAAGGCTTCTTCTAGACAACACTGAAATGGTCCATCTCCTATTGGGACCATTTGGAGTCCTGGCCTCCAGCTGCTCTTCCCTGCTAGAGATCCTTACTTTCCTTCTGATTTGAGTTACTGAAAGCTGTGCTTCACGAGCATGTGTTGCCTTGCTTTGAGAATCAGAGGATAAGGTTTTCACCTGTTGGCCCACCTGACTGTTGGGTATATAAGCCTCCATGGTGCTATTAAATAAAGGGCTTCTTACCAATGACTAGAGGTCCCTGTCTCTCTGTCTGTGCTGTCTTTTTGTGTCTCTGTGTGTTTCAACCTCCAGCCCCTTGCCCGAAGCTCGTGAAGTGTGTGGTAGCACATAGAGTGCAGACAGGCATTGTGCGCTGCAATCTCCAGCAGATTAATTATGATCAATCATTAAATTTCGTAGTTCTTGCTTCCAATTTTGCCCCAACGGGAGTCTTTAGGCAGGATGGACCTATTTTATGGGTACACATGCCTGCCTCTCCAGCGAGGATAGTCACCCCATACACTATGAAGCTATATTACAATTACTTTGGAAAGCTAAGAAGGTTGCCACCCAGATGTTTGGGAAGTACCCTGACAAGATTATAACACCTTATACTAAAGACAAGCTAGCACATTTACAGCAGCACCATGATGAATGGACCCTTTTTCTCACCCCCTTTTCTGGAAATTTCACCTTAATGCGTGCTCTCTTTGGCATCATACTCAATACACGCGAGAAGTAGCATAAGCTATTACATCTTCTTGTCCTCAGTGTGTTCCTTTCCTAAGCAGCCCCAATTTAGGAGTTAACTCACGAGGGTTACGACCAAATCAATTATGGCAGATGGATGTTACACACCTGTCTGCCATAGGGAAACTTAAGTTTGTCTATGTATCAGTAGACACCTTTTCAGGAGTAAATTTTGCATCCTTGCATTCGGGAGAACAAGCAAAAGATGCCATTGCACACTGCCTATCTGCTTTTGCCTATATGGGCAAACCTGAGGTTATTAAGACAGATAATGGCCCAGCATATATCAGCAAATTTTTTTTATCCTTTTGTTCATTCTATGAAATTTCCCATAAAACAGGCATCCCATATAACCCAATCGGTCAAGCAATTGTGGAAAGAGCCAATCAGACCCTCAAGCAATA
>PVIU01029408.1:0-17605 GCA_004026605.1 Ondatra zibethicus
ACCTGGTCTTGATTTAATTTCGGTATGTGGTATTTATCTAAAAAACTGTCCATTTCTTTTACATTTTCCAATTTTGTGGCATACAGGCTTTCATAGTAAGACCTAATGATTCTTTGAATTTCCTCAGTGTCTGTTGTTATGTCCCCCTTTTCATTTCTGATCTTGTTAATTTGAGTGTTCTCTCTCTGCCTTTTGATTACTTTAATGAGACACCCAAGGCTAAGACATTGCGCCTGATACTGCTATAAATAAAAGGGAAATCCAATCAATCAGTCATCAAGGGCTCCAGAGTGAACGGCGTTTTCATAACTTCCATGTTTATCGTCTTTGCTTTCTGGGTGTAATTTTATCAGATCATCGATTCGAAGAATGGTGATCGCAGCTTCAGGCTCTTCACTTTAAATATGGTTGGTTCAAAAACCCCTGCTTGCTTGTTGTCTCGTGGTTTCCCATTGATCAAATCAAGACCAATCCACTTTAGATTTTTACGTTCTGGGTTAACTTGAGCCTCATTGTGAAAAGCTCTTAACTTGGCAACCAGGTCGGTGGAGTCTTGGGCAGCATTCACTGCCAGTGTATTAGGAATAACAAGAAGCGATCTTGCAAACTCTGCAATAGCAAGCTGTTCCCGAGATCCCATACTGGTTGCATAGTTTTCAAGATAGATGGACAGGGCAGCTTCTACAGCACCTCCACCTGGGACCACAGATTTTGACTCCAAAACTCTTTTCACCACACAAAGAGCATCATGTAAAGATCGCTCCATTTCATCACACATGAAATCATTTGCTCCTCGTAAGATAATTGATGCAGATGTACGAGCCTTGGTATTTTTAATTAAGATCAGCTCATCATCACAGATTCTCTCCTGGACTACTTCCTCTGCCTGTCCCAACATCGTAGCTTCAAAAGTCTCTTCCCCTTCCAGATTGGCCAGTGTGGACAGGATAGTTGCTCCAGAAGCTTTAGCAATGCGCTTGAGGTCCCTTTTTAAAACTCTTCTCACAGCCATGGTGCCAGCCTCCACAAAATACTTCAGACACATATCATCTATCCCACCAGTGGTGAGAATGACATTGGCCCCGGTCGCCAGGATCTTTTGAATTCTCTCCTTGGTGATATCTGACTCTCTCTGTCTAATGTGGTCCAATTTCTCCGGGTCTGTAATAACCACCTGCACACCAAGCTTCATTTTTGTTTTCTGCAGGCTGAAGTCAAGACAAGCAATTTTTGCATTAACTATTCTCTTGGGCATGCCCTGCGATCCCACCACACAGTTGAGTGCGTAGCCGTTGATCAGCATGCTTTCTACCTGACTTCTCCCATGGGCTTTCAGAATGTTAACAGAATTGACTGGATAGTGAGGCTGGCCTCTCACATCTGTGTATTTGACAGCAAGTACAGCATCCACCACCATATTGGCGAAGAAATCACCATTTATTCCAATAATTTTGGAAGACATGGATGTCTTAGCAGCATTGATCAGGCAGTCTCTTCCAAGTTCATCTGTGTTAATAATTAGGTTCTCACTGATATAGTGCACTGCTTCCTTGCAGGCAAGCCGATAGCCACTAATAACTGATGTTGGGTGGATTTTCTGTTTGACTAGTTCATCTGCATTTTTCAGAAGCTCTGCTGCAATAATTACCACTGAGGTAGTTCCATCTCCAACTTCTTTGTCCTGCAGGTCAGCCAGCTCACAAAGAACTTTAGCCGCAGGATGCTCTACCTCCAGTAACTTCAGGATGGTGGCCCCATCATTAGTAATGGTCACATCACCAATATCATCCACCAACATTTTATCCAAGCCAACTGGCCCAAGAGAACTTTTAACAATGTTGGCAATAGAAGCTGCAGCCATAACGTTCTGGGAGCGGATCGCTTCCCCAGTGCTGCGGTCCCCGAACACGGACAGAGGGCCCTCCATCTTCAGGGAGCCTGGCCGACCTCGCTAACACCGCACACAGCCGGGATCTCCGCTCCGAGGCCGGACAGCGGCCACCACTGTGGCGACCACAGCGTGGAGAGCATGAAGTGGGAATTTTGATTGGTATAATTTATAAAGTAATAAAAAGAGGAAAAAATAAACAAATAAAAAAGAAGATAGGAACAAAGCTCAATATTTAAAATGGTAATTAAATTCTAAGGACATAATTTGGATGAACTAAACTACATATAAGAAGTGCATATTATATGTACAGTTGAAAAATGATCACTGTTAATCTAAAATTAAAATCTAACTAAATGTCTTTTACTTATATTTTCTAAACTTATCAGTTTTATATGTGGAAAACTGGATGCATTTCTACATTGTGGGAAAGTCAAGTGTAAGAAATACTGTGTGTGTGTGTTGTGCTTTTTCATTTGTTGATTTTTTTGATTGTTTTCCAAAAAGAGAGAAGGAATGGGGGAGGTTGGATGAATGAAGAGGTGGACAGGATCGGAGAGGTGATGTGAGAGGGGAAAACTGTAGTAGGAGGCGCTCGGGCTGCGTCCTTCTAGCCCAGCTCCCGGCCGCCAAAATAATTACACAGAAACTGTATTAATTAAATGACTGCCTGGCCCATTAGTTCTAGCCTCTTCTTGGCCAACTCTTACATCTTAAACTAACCCATATCTAGTAATCTGTGTATCACCACGAGGATGTGGCTTACCAGCATGAGTCTAACCAGTGTCCATCTTGGGCCAGAGAAACATGGCATCTGCCACACTTCCTTCTTCCCAGCATTCTGTTCTGTCTACTCTGCCTACCTAAGGGCTGCCCTATCAAAAGGCCAAGGCAGTCTCTTTATTTAACCAATGAAAGCAATAGAAATACTGAAGGACCTCCTACACCAGAAAACCATGTTTAGAATATACTGTGTGGAAAATAGTTTCAATAAATAATGCAAGGAAAAAGACATACAGTGTGAGATAGTACTGGGTATGTATCAGATCATGAAAATGTAGTTTTGCCCAATAGCCTAAGTAGACATTTTTTTAACAACCCAAGGTAAATTCACTGAAATAGATAAAAGGGGACAGAGAAAATATTAAAATTGTCTAAGGTTGGCTGAATCTAATAGAGCTAATGGTAGTTGGAAATGACTGGTAGGAATGAAGATAAGAAGGTAGAGGAAACTTTTAGAAGCAAAATCTAGAAGTTTTGATGGCTAAATAATTGGAGTAATTAAAAAGGAGAAGTTTAGGATTATCCTAACAAGCTTATTCTAATGACTAATTGGAGGTGACTGTTGTTTATTTGTTATGGTGCTATATTTGGACATGTTAAATTGCTAGTGGTTTTTATTTTTATATTTAAAATTTGTTTCTCTATAAATATGTAATACATTCTCTTGAGTTTCATTTTTCTCAGTGACAAATGGAGATGTTTATATACCTAGTTCTTGAGTTTTCTTTGAAAAAATATATTAAGAAATGAATAAACTGTTTAGTTCTCATGAGCCTGCCATCTGGAAATTACCAGTCTATGTTGACAATATATTCTGGGACTCATTAGGATAATGGTAAAACTATAAAATCTAGAAAGCCAATAACACTTAAACTGGAGTTGGTAGAATTAAAATCATTCTGAAGAGAAACTGTCCCTCAAGATTCTTCTAATATTGACACATCAATACAGTAGAAACAAGATTTTGTAAGATTAATGTACCGTTCTGGCCAAAGACCCAGTGGTAAATTTCTAGCTTACCTTATTTGTTGGATTATTTCATATTTAATACACTTGGATATAATGTAAGGGTCTGTAACTAAGGGGCCAAAATGCAGGGAAAGAAGCTAAGAAATAGTATCTATTAAAAATGCACATGCCACTTTCATTACAGAGCATAGCCTATGTAGACAATAAGATGACTGATGTGCTCTTGTGTGAGCATCTGTAAAAGGGACTTATTTCATTCTAATTTAAAATTTCTATTCTCTAATATTGATTGTAGCCTTAGATAGAAATGAGTTTTTCTAAATAAACATCAAAGAATGGAATGATATGGGTGAGAAGTTGGACTTCAAATGAACATAACTTGGAGAGATAGACATTTATATAATAAATAAAACAGTCATGACCTATGAAGTCCTCACATATGTACATTCATAACCCATT
The DNA here is from genome assembly GCA_004026605.1 of Ondatra zibethicus. Taxonomy (NCBI): domain Eukaryota; kingdom Metazoa; phylum Chordata; class Mammalia; order Rodentia; family Cricetidae; genus Ondatra; species Ondatra zibethicus. The sequence goes on from PVIU01029408.1 coordinate 4,100, forward strand.
GTGGGTGGATTATTGAAAGGCTAATGTTCCTGGCATGGAACTAAACAATTTGTTACTTAATATATATCTTCAAAGAAAACCCATGAACAGGTATATGGCTTTTTCCATTTCTTTTTCACTAAGAAAATTGAAAATCAGAGAATGTATTTCATATTTACAGAGAAACAGTAATTTCAAAAGCATTCATAAAGGATAATATGTTATGTGTTACAAAGTATCACACATATTAACAATGTAACAATGTGTATGAATATGTGCCATAATATGTAAAGATAGCCATATATAAAATTAGGGATAGATGTGCAATTATCCATACAAGAAATGCAGATCCTGATACATAGCTTAATTACATTTTATCATTGTCAAAATAACCATTGCTAATTTTATTGCTTAGTTTATAATTCATATAATTTGTCAAGAGGACTAGCACAGCATAAATCATTCGTTTTCTGACCAACTATGCAATTAAATACCCAACATTTTGTTTTGCCATATGTCAGTTTATCTTCCTAGATTTGAGAGGTAGAATACAGAGTTGAAAACGGTTTCAAAGATAATCTAACCTTGTCTATGTAAGAATTCCCCAATAGTCCTGAAATCTATTTTTTGGTGTCTGACAAAATCTTTGCAGCAAATATCAGGACAAAGAACATTCATTTATTCTGTTGCTGGTGAGATAGAATATGTCTATACTGAACAGCAGTTTGTATAATATTTTGCTTTTTTCAGTATTTTATTTTAAAAATATTTTTGTTACTCTTATTTTTTAAATATATTCCTGACATTCTCCTACATATATCTTAATCACAATACATCTTTATCTTATCCTCCCCTCACTGCCTCCTTTAACTTCGCACTCTGACCCACCACTATCACCTCTCCTTCCAGTTTCATGATTTCCTTTTGTAAGTTTTTTTAAAGCCTACTGAGCCCAAGTAGTGCTGCTGATATGTTCATGGCTTGAAGCCATCCACTGGGATATAGGTAACTTTCCAGTAGCCACATTCCTGAAGAAAAGTGCCTCCCTCCTCCACCAACCAACAATTGCTAATAGGATTGAGGCCTCTGGAATGCCTCCTCCAATACTAGATCTGTACCTGGCTAGGTCTTATACAAATAACCACTGCTGCATGTGAGTCCATACATGCAACAGCTATACTGTGTGGTGTCCACAGTCTGACCCTTTATTCCATCTCCACTTTTGAGATATTTCCTAACCCTTGTGTGTGTGGGGGATGGGGTGAAGGGCGTATTGGTATCCATATTCATTCTGTCTTTGGCTGAGCACTGACTGTTGCCTATTCTCAACACTTTGCACAGAAACGTGTCTCTTAATTTATCACTACCCAATGCAATAAGAAGCATCTCTGACCAAGTTGGGAGCAGCGCAAATCTGTGGGTAGAAACATAAGTATCTAGAACAGTGTTTCTCAAACTTTCTAATGCTGATCCTTTCTTAGAGTACCTTATGTTATGGTGATACCGAATTGTAAAATTATGCCATTGCTACTTCATAACTAATTTTACTACTGTTATGAATAGTAATCTAAGTATCTAATATTCAGGATATCTGAAATATGACCCCTGTGAAAAGGTCGTTTCACCCACAAAAGGGTCTTGACCCACCGGTTGAGAACCACCGACCTAGAAGGTAGTTTGATAATGTGACCATTTAGAAAAACACCAACAGTTCCTTCTCTAGGTCCCATGACTTCCCTAGCCATGAATTTTGACCATGTTTACAGTGTCAGGCATAAATTCTCTCCTGAATGAAGATAGCAGTTGGTTATCTCCATAAACACTCTGGCCCCTATTGGACTAGTAGGCATGTCTTGCCTGGTTGGCTAATACTGTAACATTCAGGATCCAGTGCTGTGTAAGCCCACTGATACCTTTTCTCCCTCAGCATCTTGCATAGCACCCTCCAGCACTATGAAAACTAGCTAGCAGGGAAAGAATTTTTCTAGCCAGTTCAATATTGACATCTTTATGTCCTGTAACCAATTGGTGTGATGTCTTCAGCAATAATGTCTAACCATCTAGTTACAATGAGCAAACAAGAGCTTGGCAATATTCTCTATTGTTTTAGTTTCCCCTGGGCCTCTCTGATCAATAACACATAGGGTGGCAACTTGTGCTTACCGCTGAGAATTTATTTGATGGCATGTGTCTTCTGGGAACAGAACCAAACTTTTTGCTTTTTAAAGACCATTTTGAGGTAATTCCTTTATTTTTACCAAGCTTTCCAGTATTTCTTTGCAAGATTTGGGTGGAGGTTTTTAAATATCTTCACATTCACGTGTTCATTGATATGATCCTTTCAAGATGCAAGATGTTTTCTCCTCTGTGTGTGTGTGCATGTGTGTGTGTGTGTGTGTGTGCGTGTGTGTGTGTGGTTGCTCAGGCATTGTTTATCGCCCCTCTTGTTCTTTTATCTGTTTATTCTCATTTTATGTACCAACTCCAGTCCCTGCTCCCTCCTCTTCTCCTGCCCCTTCTACTTCCCCCATCACCCAACCTCACTCATCATCCTCTCCTTAGAGGGGGCAAGGCCTCCCTTGAGGAGTCAACAAAGTTGAGGCAGGACCAGGCCCCTCCCCCCTGCATCAAAGCTGAGCAAGGTATCCTACCATAGAGAATAGACTCCAAAAACCAGTTCATGCACCTGGTATAAGTCCTGGTCCTACTACCAGGGCCCCTACAAACATATCAAGCTGCACAACTGTCATCCACACTCAGAGGGCCTAATTAGTTCCCATGCAGGCTTCCCAGCTCTTAGTCCAGAGTAGTTTGGCTTAACAAATAGTTTATGGCAGAAGTGCTCATGTATAACTATGCCACTAAAAGCACTAAAATGTATTGCTTCTACTTATTTTTAAGGTTATTTACTCTAGGGAATGGTTGGTGTCATGTTTTAAAGCTCTGTAATCAACCCTATAGATAACTCTGTGTTGTGAGGCAGTAAAGCTATATGCCACAATCCATCAAGGAACTATCTTATCCCAAGAACCACATGAAAAAGTAACCTTGGAAATACATTTTGGGTGCTCCTGTCAAATGATCTATGGGTGGCATCTTGATTGCAGCCTTAGAAACAATATGCGGTGTGATGACTCACACCCATAGTCACAGAACTTGGGAAGCTGAGGCCAGAGAATTGCCACAAGTTTGAGATCAACCTGGGTTACATAGAAAGTTCAAGGTCAGCATGAGTTACACCATCTCACCAAAAAGAGGACACTGAATCAAAACCAATCTGATAAACTTCTCTTAATTTAATGTCCCATGGAAACTCTGGGATGAAAAATGTATATTATTATGATTTCCTTAAATTTTGAAGTTTATTTTTTCATAACAACTGATATGGTTTCTAGATGTTTTAACATACTGACCTCTTCTGGATACATTGTAGTTTATTAATCAGCCTGACATAATACGTAATGCAATCATTAATCAAATTCAAGCTGATTGTAGCCACTCTACTCAGTGGAAGATACACTGATTAATGGAGTATGGTGAAATAAACCACTTTGCTAAAATTCTTACCTTAAAAACATGATAGTCTGAATTCATTATGAAGCTCTTGGTTATTAAAAACAGGTGGATCCATGTGGCTTGACTGACTTGGTGAGCTCCATGTCCCCATGAGTAAACTTCTGTAAAAAAAATTCACCATGGAGTTCTCTGGAGGAATTACATTTAATATTAATTTCTGGCCTTCATACACATGTGCACATATACCCCCACACAAATGTACAGTGGTATACACACACACACGTGATTTTTAAATTTTTTCATTATGTGCATGTGTGTCTGTACATTAGCATATCAAACTGAATACAGGTACTCATGGAAACAAAAAAAAAGGTACTGGATCCTCTGAAACTGAGTTGAAGGTATTGTAAACCATACAACATGGGTTCTGGGCCTCAAACTCAGGTCCTCTGCAGGATGCATGCTCTTCAACACTCGGGCATATTTCCAGTCTCAAGCTACACTACTTTAAAAAGTAAAAATATATTCGATTGGGAACTGAATCCTCATTTATATGAAAATTGGTGCCCAATTTCTTCCTCTGTTTTTAAGCTTTCAGCAAATATAAATGTTTATACCTATGATGATAGTGAGATGCTGAATAGGTTTAGAAGATTGAAGCTTACATTCTCGGTATGGAGGTCTGCTTTCTCATTCTGAAGGGAATACAAGAGATCTAATACTCAAAGCATTATTTTTAATTAATTTTGTCTCAATTTTCATTAATTTTAATTATTTGTTTTGATTTTCACCATGTATATTCATTGTCCCTGGTAATATGTTATATAAAGATGTTTTCAAACAAGTCTGTATTACACTTGGAGCATTTCACTTCCATGCTCACGCTACCCTCAGCTTCTGTCCCTATAGCTCCAATTAGTCTCATTTGTTCCCCCAGACTTTCACTTTCAGGTCATTTAAACATACATGATTTTATCTATCGGTTAAAAAATCTAGGAACCATAGTGAGTCAATACACAACAAAATAAAATAAAGCATGATATCTGCCCTTCTAAGAGCGGTTTATTTTACTTAATATTATTATCTCCATTTGTACCCACTTTCTTGAAGATGATGCAATTTCATTCTTTGTGGCTGAAAAAACCTTTATCCATTCCTTAAGTGCTGTTTTTCCTATTGTGACTAGTGCTGGCAATAAGCACTGATGTACAAACATATTCAATATGTAACTTTGAGTCCTTTGATAAATGCCAAAAAGTAAATACTACAAAAAGTCACGTGGTAGATCAATTTTCAATTTTGAGAAACTCCCATACTGATTTCCATAGTGGCTGGACTAGTCTTTTAAATTTTTATATTTATTTATTTATTTTTATGTATATCAGTGTTTTGCCTGCATGGATGTTCCTTTACCCCATGTGTGTGCAGTGTCCATGGAGGCAGACCATAAGAGTGTGCCAGATCCCTAATCCCTAAACTGGAGTTACGGATCACTTCAGTGAACTACCATGTGGGTGCTTGGAATCAAACCTAAGTACACAAGTGCTCTTAACCACTATCCATCCCTCCTTCCCCTAGGCTACTCTTTGGCAATTATAGAAAGGACTGATGCAAAGGCTTTTGTTTTGCCTAGTTCACATTTCTGAAGATGGACAAATGACTATATAGAGGTCATCCCTTAAAAGATGTTGGGTACCCCATAGAAGATGGGGAGGAATGATGCTAGTAGTTAGAGGGCATGAAGGACACCGTGCGAATACTGCTCACAGAATCAAATAACCAGAACTCATAGAGGATCACAAAGACTGAACTGACAATCAGGGAGCATGGATAGGTTGACTTAGGTCCTCTGCATTTATGTTATGGCTGTTAGCTTGGTGTTTCGTGGGACTCCTAACAGTGGGAGCAGGGACTGTCTCTGACTCTGTTGCCTGCTCTTGGGACTCCCTTCTTACTATTGTGTTACCTTGTCCAGCCTCAATATGAGGGCGATTGCCTTTATTGCATCTTGCTTTTACCTTCCTGGCTGTCATTTATTGATGCCCTGCTCCTTTCTGAAGAGGAAATGGTGGAGTAGATCTGGGGGAGAGGGGATGTGTGGGAATTTGAGAAGGAGTGGAGGAAGGGAAAACTGTGGTGGGGATGTATTGTATGAGACAAGAATCTATTTTTTTATAAAAAGGAAAAACAGAAATAGAAAAGATATTCTTTATAGGGAGACTTAGTTACTGCTTTGTGTTGTTTGTTGTGGACCTGATTAATCGTTTATATTTTATTGATAGAATTTAAATGAAATTAAATTAAAATGTATCTCTTAATTTACTGTGTGTGGGGGGAGTGTAGTTCAAAGAACATGGGTGAGGAATTCTCACAAGGCCCCACCCCTAGATGAAGAACTACAGGCAATTAATGTCCACCGAGAAAGGGAAAATCAGTCTTCTTCAGAAGATACACTCCCTAATTGGTGATCTAATTTCAGCCAGTCAGTCCAAAGCACATACATATGTGAATAACACTAAATGGATTCATAGGATTTCTTTATATATTCATACATCCCCCTAGGAGCCCTGCTTAGTTGATTCTGTGAGCCATGTTCTCTTGTCTACCTATGGTTGCTTGTATGGATATAAAGTGTGAAGTTATTTAGGGCAACATGGGTAACTGGCTCAATGGCTACACCACTAAAAATGATGATACCCTTCCTCCAAAAATCATTCGCTACCCATATTCCCTCCAGGAGCTGCCTCATGAGCCCCTCTCCTGTGCATAATGAAATGGTGAGGGCAAATCTCGTGAAGATAACCACGCGTGCAGGGAGGAGTTCCTGAGTATAGTGGCTATGTCCTGTCCAGAAGTTCATGTTCTACAACACTTCTCCTCAACCTCTGACTCTTAGATTCTTTGCGCCCGCTCTGCTCTAATATTCCCCGAACCTTGAGGGGTGATACAATGTTCTGTTTAGGATGCTTACTCTCCTCTCACTTATTCTCTATACTTTAATCATTTATGACTCTCTGACTTAAAGACCACAGCACACTGCAAAAGAAGCTTCCCTGGGAGAGGCAGTGCTAGTTTACCGGTAGAAGTATCAGTATTTTTAAAACAGTTTGATAACTTGCCCATTTGCCAAAACAACAGTAGTAGATTCCTCACCTGATACCTATAACCTTCTCTTGGTTCTCAAAATGACTACATCTGGAATTAACTGAAACACAAGCAGCCAGGCACATCTGTGAGGGGTTCTTCTCAGTAGTATTACTTGAGATAGAAGATGCACTCTAAGTCCGGGCCAAACCTTATGACGGCAGCCTCCATAAAAGGACATGGAAGAATGAAGCTTTTGCTTTTGGCCTGCTTGACCTCCCTCTCACTGGCAAGTTCATTTGTCCTGATCCTGGGGCATTTCTTCACTGATGCTAGAACCCACTTCTTTGGGATTTCAACATAGACTGAAAATTGGCAGCTCTCTAGGACTTCCTGAAACTCCAGAACGAGATTAGAACTACTGAGACACTCGTTCTCATGGACTGTATCAGATCCGTGGACTTTCTATCAGGAGTCCAGACATTGCTGGACTAAATAGATCATAGCCTGTAAGTCATTCTAATAAATCCCCTCTAATATATTAGCTAATTCTATAAATTCTGTTCTTTAGGGAAGCATTATTAATACACAATAATAAGTATGAATTTTTTTCTTTGGGAAAGTCCTCAATCCAGTCATAAAATGGGTTGTTATCCTCACAATCGTCATTGGACCAGTGAGCATATCTTGCCATGCACATTATGATTATAGCTAGTGGGGTCCACAACTGGGTAGGTCTTTTCTTCACCAGCATGTAAAATACAAAAGGCATCAATGTGTATATCTGCACATTTATGAAATATATATTCTCACTTAAAATGTAAAAGCACATCTAAATAGGAGGATTTTTCTATTCTTTATCATGCTGGGGCTCAAAAGTGGGTTATTGTTGAACTAAAATGAATTTTTAATAAATAAAAAGAAATATAGTTTCTGAGGAGTTCAATATCGATATTCCATTGGAATCTGTGGCAATTATTAAATTAAAAATATTTTAAAAGTGTGAAAATTCTATTATAACTTCTGGACTAACCAATGACAATAAGAGCTGGAGTATTTACCCCTTCAGTCCAAAACTATTACACATGGGCATTATTAGTCTCCCAGCTTAAGCAGGTTTCTGGTATCTGCCCCTTTAACAAACATGTCTTCAAACTATGCATCAAATACATTGGCTGAGTGGTGCTAAGGAAAGAGATTAAAGTAGGAAGGCCCCTCTAGGACATTCTCAGAAGGTAGGCTTTCAATATTTGAACACATCCTAAGACTGCTTTGGGGTTTTCTAAATTGCCTGCAGACCTCGCTCCTTTTTCTGCCTCTCTTAGTTCATGCACACTGCTTTGATGAGCAGGGACTGCTTTAACATGGCAGAGTTCCTGAGACTCTCCCTTAAGCTTCCATTTTATTCCGTGTCACTAGGTCCAAAGGACAGAAATCTTTCTTAGAAGCTGTGAACTCTGCTGATGTTTCCGTATCTTCTGTTGCAGCTGGGGATTTACCTTACCTCAACTTCCCCCCCTATATGCGGCATTGCATTTATTTTTAATCAAGCAGTATATATTGGTATTTCATTGTTCCTGCATTTTCCTTTGTTTCCATTTATCACTCTAAGCTGTGAGCAGAGAGGGTTGAGAGCTGACTTTGAAATGTGTCAGCTGTGTAGAGCCCAGATACGAAAGAGGTTTCCGTAGCAACGGGAGATGTGTGGGAAAGCCTTGTGCACACTATAGCTTAGGAAACAGGATTTATTTTGCTGAGGCACAAAGCTTCTCTTCCGACCTGGAGTTATTTTGTAAGTACAGGGATACTAGGTTTCTGTTAGTTTTAGTTACCAAATATGCTAAACCTTCTTTTCAATGCAAATTCTGCATTATGTGTAAGTAAATTAAATTCTGGCATTTAATACAATACTGTTTCAAAGCTGGTTGGAAAATCACCATATGAAGCTATTAAAAAGGGAGTCAAGTTGTATCACTGCAAATATCCAAGGTGTTTCATGCTTTTATCATAAATACAGTCACTGAATTAGTGGATGCATTCTGGAATTTTTCTGCTCCCATCCTTACCTATAAAATGTCTTCAATATATAGAAAATATTTGTTTCCTACAAGGTTTTAAGAAAGGACATAATCTTTACTTAGCAAAAATCACACCTAAAATAAACCCCATTGCTTACAATATGGCCACTGTGCTAACCTAGGAACTTCATCTTGGAGACAACCAATCTTTATGCAATCTGTTTTCAGTTCAGTTAATTGTTTTAAATGGTACTCAGTAAACCAAAACTTCTAATCTGATTGCTTGACTCCTGGAATCTCAGTTAGCTGGATTATGACACAGACATTGGACAGATGTACTTCCATACCTACTATGATCAATCAACCCCAAGGACATGCTGAACCACTATTCTACAATAACAGAGGTCCACAGAATCTAAGAACAGTTGCAATTAGGCTATGAGTTTAATTGTAAAAACAATTTGCAATGCAAAAAAATTTCATAAATTACTGAGACAAGCATAGCAATTTGCTAGGTCAAGACTATACTTCCTTAGTGTTGAACTTTGTGATTATACCCTGGCTTATTATATTCCTACTATCATTCTGCCAAAAGAATTAATAAGCTTTATCCCTCCTACGCAATAATTTTGTTAATGTCTAAAGAGACTTCATATTTCAACTAGAACCTAACTCAAATTTGTAATCAGGACACTTAAACTGTAACTCTTATTTTCAAGCAAGTGCCCTGATCTGTCTTAACCAATGCATTCTATTTTGGTTTCAGGTGTCACTTGTTTCCAGTTTGAAGCCTTGATTTGAGTGCCAGTACTAATAGCTGGTGCTGGATACTGGACGCATCTTTCTAAACTGTGGGCACTTTCTCCAAAAGCAATTTTGTCCACAAGTGAACTCCCTTTCCTATAGCTACTATTCACATCACAGTCACTTCTCTTCAAAATAACTTTGTTCCTGATAATAACACTTTTATTCTCTTAGGATATTCAGCCGTAAAACTTGGGGTCATGACTAAAAATCTCTACTCAGGTAGTATCTCTCACTTCAGTTTATCAGAGACTATTTCCTTTTAATAAGATAGATTTCTATCAAAGTATTCCTTCTTTCTCTGTTTATTCCCATGTAATTACTTTTTTGTCCTTCTATTACTGAAGAGGCTCCCAGGTTCCCTATTCCTCCTAACCTAATATAACCTCTTATGTCTTTCTTTTTCACTGATGCCACCAAACACCTGTAAGAAGTAACATTAAACATGAACCATATATAGCTCATGGCTTTAGAGGGTCTGGTGGAGTAGCTCCCATCAGGACATTCAGCAAGCAAAGAGATAGAATTCATCTGGGCATATGGTGCCATTTTCTCTCTTTCAGCCCATTTATTCCATACAAGTTCCTAGCCTGTAGGATGGTACTACACACATTCAAGGACAGGCTTTCCCTTTTAGTTAATCCTCTGTGGAAAAATTTTCCTAGATATTCTTAGAAGTATACTTTATAAATCTCTTGGGAATCTCTCATTCTAATCAAGATGCCAATCAAGATTACCATTATACCGCCTATGCTTTTTCATCTCTGTTGTGTACTATAGCATTTATCATTTGTGTCTCTTAAGGGTAAACTGCATAGGTTTGCACTAATCCCTATTGGTGTGTATAAAAGTCCTCAAAGGCCCAGGTAGATAGCAACTGAAACTGCTCCAAATTTCTTACATCCATTAGAGAATAATATGCACTAAAAATTAAGGAGATATAATAGAATAAAAAGAGGAATGCAACGGGAAAACAAGGAGTAGAAAATAATTAGAAAAAACAGGGAGTTAGGTATTCCCAGAGGTTGGGAAGCATGAACTTAGCTTTTAGCCTTAATATCAAAATATGGTTTGTAGTAGAGCTGATGTCTTGGCTACAGCATTGAATTTTGAGATGTTTTGGGGAGATCATTTCAAAGAAAAATGAAAGCTGCTCCAAAGGGGGAAATATCTTACAAAGACTGCCACCAAAGGCATTTTAGGCTCCTAGCTCTCTCTTTTCTACTTTTCTGAATTTTACAGAAAATTTAAAAAACAAGCCTTATGTTTATGCATTGGTCTGAATGTTTGTGTTCTCTCAGATTCATGTGTTGATGTCCAATGCTCAATTGCATAGCTGTACCATCTGCTGCGGATTGAACAACTTTCTCCAAAATTCACATTCTGAAGTCTCAACCCAAAGTGATGATATTAGGAAAAGAGTTGTTAGGGTAGGTGATTAGGTGATAAGCGGATGATCAATAATTAATGGGCCTAGTACCTTTATGCACGTGACCCTAAAGATCTCATTGACCTTTCATGTTGTGTAAGGATGCATAGACGATGTTATTTGGTAGTCATTTCTTCTCCTCCTTATCATGAAACAGGATCAGTCAATAACCAAATCTTGTTCAATCTACTTCATCAAACTCCTTTTTAATTCATAGAATTTCTCTCTCTCTCTGCTTATACTACACTAATCATGACATTCTCACGTCTTACTGTATTATCTTGATATTTCCATTTCCTGCATTTTTCATATCTTAGTTATATATCTAAAATACTTGTAATTGCCATATTAAAACTTATCAATAATTTGCCATTATTTGGTGCTTTAAGTATATAAAGAAAAGAAGTAAATAATTTATATTTTTAGGGATCTTAAATGGAGATGAAGAAAAAGGTAGTATGTAATTAGCTATGTGTTTTGAATATGAATACAGTATCTGGTTGTAAGTAACTAAAGCAAGATAAAATTATTGACAAAACATCATATAGTTTATATAGCAGTAAGATGTTTAGAAAAATAAGTTCAGAAGACAATAAAATAGCAAAGTTAGCTAAGTCACAAGAAATGTAACCCCTTAAATTTTCAGGGACAGTTAATAATAGTATCATTGACTCTGGTCACAAAACTATCAAATCGAGAAATAACCACTGTCTATTTTTCTTTACATTACTCCCTCATAACTTAAATACCAGGGTTCTGGGCATGTATTTTAGTGATAGATGATTTGCTTAGCATGTTTGAAATCCATTTTTCCATTCGCAGTATCACAAAATTTAAAATACCAGAATGGTTCATTTAAGTATTCATGTCTAGTAAGAATTCATGAGAGAGTGCCTAGATACTTCATGACTTGTAACATAGCCTTAGCATGACTAAAACAGAGTAGAACAGTTTAGAAGTTAGGTATCCTCTCAAAAGACAAAATAGCAAAAAAATATAGCATGCTTATACTTCTTTAATTCCAAAATGGAAAAACCAGCTTTACTTCTTAGTACAAATTTTTATATTTGGAAGAGTAATATGACCAGCTGAAGAGAGGGAAGAGGGATTATATGAGCAATGAGGGTCAAGATTACAATGGAGAAATTCAAAGAGACAGCTGACCTGAGCTTGTGGGAGCTCATAGACTAGACCAACAACTAGGGAGTCTTCATGGGACTGACCTAGACCCTCTGCAAGTGGGTGACAGTTGTGTAGCTGGGCCTATTTGTTAGGCCTCTGGCACTGGGAATAGGACTTGTCCCTGGTGCATGAGCTGGCTTTTTGGAACCCATTCCCTGTGATGGGATCCCTTGCTCGGACTTGATGTAGGAGGAGAGGGGACGAGCTTGGTCTTGCCTCAACTTGATATACCAAGCTTTGTTGACTCCCGTGGGAGACCTTACTTTTACTGAATGGAGATGGAGGAGGAGTGGACAGGGGGGTAAGAAGGGAGGTGGGGGGAAGGAGTGGAAGGAGAATAAGGAGAGGAAACTGTGGTTTGACTGTAAAATAAAAAAAGTAATAATAAACCAGCAAAAAAGAATAATGTTGAGACAAATTGAAATTGATACATTCACATGTCTGAACTGAAACATGATTGTTAACACTAAATGAAAGATAAATAATAAAAACAGAGTCCCACATCACTTCTTGGTTAATATTTAGTAGCAATAAATGTAGGTCAGAGCAGTTAATTTAAGGAACTGTTAATATTTTTCTATTTCCATAACATCGAGATGTTAAAGGAGTGTAAGAAAGATATGTTCCGGTTATGGATGCTAAGCACAATAAGTGCAAATATTTTTCATGTAATTAACTACAAAATTATTCTGAAGGGATTAAAGGCAACTTAATGAAGAAGGTAAAATTTGAGCCCAGTCTACTTTAAAGAATGATGAGGGCTTTGTCCCACGGAGCCGAGCCGAGCGGAGCGGGCAACCCTCAGTAGGCCTGCCCTTGGGACCGGGAACCTCGCCCAACCAGCTTCCGCGGAGTCATCTGGACCCTGGTGAGTGGACCCCAGCCCGTCTCCAGGGCCTTCTGGCCACTTGGGGCTCCCCTCTGCTGGCTTTGCTGCTTATCCAAACCCTGCTCGCCCCCGGGCATCCCTTCTCATCTGCATGGTCCCGGCTGCACCCGAGCTCGGCCTACCTGGGCTGAGGCCTTGGGGGAAGGGCGAGTCCCCTGCTAGGGGGCCTCCTTTGTCCCACGGAGCCGAGCTGAGCCGAGCGGGCAACCCTCAGTAGGCCTGCCCTTGGGACCGGGAAGCTCGCCCAACCAGCTTCCGCGGAGTCATCTGGACCCTGCTTCCGCGGATTCATCTGGACCCTGAACCCGGGAGCCAAGCGGAGCCGAACGGAGCAGAGCGGGCAACTCTCAGAAGAGATGGGCAGGCGCCAATCAAAGAATTCGTCCAACAACCTGAAAAGCAACATGATAACACCAGAATCCAGCGATTATGGAACAGGAAAGCCCGAGCAACCTATCCCAGATGAAGTAGAAGAAATTGACTTTAAACGTAGATTTATGAAAATTATAGAGTCCTTTAAAGAAGAGGTGAAAAACTCCTTTATCAAAAGGGATGAGAAAACTAACAAAAAGTTAGAAGAAATGAATAAATTCCTCAAAGATACC
>PVIU01029409.1:0-17604 GCA_004026605.1 Ondatra zibethicus
CACACACACACACACACACACATATACACACACACACACACACACTGCGAACAGTAACTTGAACCCATCTCTCCACCATTAAGCCCATGACCTCACATAAGACTGCACAGTGTTTCACCCTTCCTGGAGACTTGCAGTGACTTCAGCTAAACGGGCACAGGGTAGAGAGTACCACTTGGTGTGGGGATGGGACTTTGTCAGGAATGGTAGAAGGTTCAGGGGGCAGGGTGGGAGGCAAACTTGGCGTTCTGATCCTCTCTGGTCAGGCACAGGTTGCTGAGGAGTTGGAGGGCACCTCCATTAGCAGGGGAGGTTGCTGGGCCACCTATGGGTTCAATAAGAGTAGATATATGAGAGCTGCCAGGGCGCCTGGGGGGCAATAAGCCCCTGACTGTGTAGAGCTATGGTAGAGGTATAGAGATGGCCTAGGAAAAAGCTCTCCACAGGCCTGCTTTAGAGAACAGGGCCAGTCCTGATGCTCTGGCTAGCTTGATGTGGGGGGGGGGGTAGGGGCATACTCTCACCTGTTCCGGGGGGGGCAGGAGGGGCCCAGCTGCCTCTCTCCGATTTACATTCAGCCCTTGCCTGTGCAGAACTCTGCATGCAGCAGCCTGCTCCCAGAGATGAGCTATTTTAAGTGCCTTCCCCTCCGCCCCTAAGGGTGCCATGTGTTTATCTTGCTTTTGAGTTAAAAGGGAAAATCAATTTCACTCTTACCTTAGGAAGATTTGGGGTGGGGGTGGCGCCATTTCATTAAAACGAGAGTGGGGATGGGTGGTAAGGGCTTCTTCACATTGCCACCCTTTTGGGCCAGTCATGAATAAACAATACCCTGAGCCACAGCCAACTCCCAAGCCACATGACACACCCGCAACCCAGACTGTGGGATTTTAGAGGCCCAGGGTTTACCTGAAATGGTCACTGAACTGTGTCTTCCAGCCCTATCCCAGGCAGAAGGAGGGAGCAAGAGATTGAGCTCATTACTGGTATGTGGGGGCGGGGTATGTGTATACGTGTGAATTTTATATGTGTTGAGGTCATCCATGAACTCTACATCTGTCTGTAAGATGGTCAATGTCCACTTGAGCCAAGCCAGTCTCAGTGATCTGGTACCTGTTGTCTTGGATGGACATAGCCCTGGCATAGGCTTCTGATTTGGGTTGGGTGGCTTTAGGCTCAACCGGGCTAGTCTGGGTCTGGCTACCCTCCTTTCTTTCCTGTCACAGCTGCCACCTCGCTGATCTGAATTCTCTCATTACTCTTTCCAGCAGTCAACAGGGACCTCCAACTTCCCCAGATGTCTCCAAGACCTGAGTGCCAAGGATGGCTTGTTCCAGAGAGAGTAAGGGGAAACCAAATGGGGCTTCTAACACAGGGCTGACGCTAACCAGAGAGAGGTCAGTCCTGGTCTCCTTCTGTTGCATCTTTGGTGAAACGAGGTCTGTGAAGATTTGAGACAAGAGGGGAGCTCTGTGGGGAAGCTTCTAGAGGTGGAGGTACAGCCCATCCTTACAGAGTTTACTTCCAGAAGACCACCAGTCCGGGGCTTCAGAGAACACAGACAGGGGACCGCTGGGCTCAGAGCTTGTATTTGGGTGACTGCTTCATCTCCACCCATCTGCTTATGTAACTAACATTTATGGAGGATCCTGCAGTCCCAAGCTGCTTTAGAGTTTCCTGAAGTCAACCCATTTGCCTTCCAGTTGAAGGATGCCCTGTGGGAGAATCAGGTTTCTATCCTCAAGGAGATAATGGTCCAAAGAGAACTGGACAGAAAAACTAATCCGATGAAGCTGAAACACCCTGTCTATTCAAACATTTGTACCACGAGCAGACATTCTGATGC
This sequence comes from Ondatra zibethicus, assembly GCA_004026605.1. Classification (NCBI taxonomy): domain Eukaryota; kingdom Metazoa; phylum Chordata; class Mammalia; order Rodentia; family Cricetidae; genus Ondatra; species Ondatra zibethicus. The sequence continues at coordinate 1,847 of PVIU01029409.1, forward strand.
AGACCTGTAGGGAGAAGGTTCATGGGTACGTGTGGTGCGGGAGAATTGTCTGTATTCTGCCACTCATGATTTAAATAAACGCTGATTGGCCATTAGCCAGGATGTATAGGTGGGACAACCAGACAGGAAGTAGAGGCGGAGCAAAGAGAATAGAGAATTCTGGGAAGCAGGAAGCTCCCTTAGCATTCCTGCCTGGACCTCCGAAGAAGCAGGATGTGACCTGCCCTGCTGAAAGAGGTACTGAGCCATGTGGCTAACATAGATAAGGATAATGGGTTAATATAACTTATAAGAACTAATACTTAGCCTGAGCTAATGGGCCAATCAGTTTATAACCTAATGCAGACTCTCTGTGTGATTTTCTCTGGGACTAAACAGCTGGAGAACTGGGTGGGACAGGAACCCCGACCAAGCCGGCCCCTCATACTACATACGTGGGCTCCAGAATGTTCCCAGAGGATATTCAGGGTTTTACAGCTGCCAGTTCCAGTGAGGAAGAGCCCAGCCTGGGTATGGCTTGGAGAGGGATTAGGACAGGCTGGACCAGCAGGTAGAAATGGTATAGAAAGCAACAAGCTGGAATGGAAGTGGACACCAAATGTGTTGTCCTGAGGCCACCACTGGCTTAGCATCTTACTAGGGATGCTGCTGGCCTCATGTGCAGTGGCGGCTGTGCTTTAAGGCCAGTGTAATTGTCTCCAAGTCACAGATAAGGAAACTGAGTCTCAGAGGGGACATGTGGTTTGCTGGATGTTGGTCACATGTAAGTAGTAGAGTAGAGGTACAAAATTGAGTCTGTGTGACACCAGGGACCCTGCAGCCAGAAATGGCTCTTTGGGAGTACTGGAGTTAGTGATGGAGTAGTAATGTGGGGACTGGGGATATGGACGGCTTCTGAGAAGAGGAATGGATGAGACATGGACCAGCTCTAAGAGCCAGTGGTGGGCCATCCAACAGCTGAGGTTGGGGAGGAGTCATGGCAGCGGAGTGGAAGAGGTGCTGGGAATTGAGCACCAGACTTAGCAGCTAACATGATTGGGATAGGATGACTTTGGAGCTGTCCCAAAGCAGGCCTCTTCATCTCACAGAGCTGATGCCTTGGGTGGGGGCCACTCATGAAATCCTCTGACCCCTGTCATGCCTTGGGGGGCATTCATGAGACCCTCTGACCCCTGCCATGATTCCTGATGCTGGAAGACTCTTAGAAACTTGCTGGACTTTGGGGATCAATTGTGTCACTCTCATCTAGGACTCAAAGCCATCTCCACCCAGTTTGGATTCCTCCACCCAAGGGCATTCACGTCCCTCTTGTTAAACACAACTCTATCATTGAAATAAAACCTCTCAGCAGCCTCCTCCCCTTGTCTGGGACAATGCAAAAGGGCCTGCTGCCGTTTACGTATGCCTGGTCATCAGACACTCGATGACAACTCTCATGGCTTCACAACCTCTTCCTGTCTCCAGGTTATATGGTAGTAATGGTCATAATGTGGATGTTTATCTGGCTTCCCTGTTTTAGGAACTTTCCCAGAGCTTCACAAATGCTGCTCTGGGTGCTGGCCCATAAGCTTCTTTAAAATGTCTTCATAAGGTGGTCCACTGTCATCCTAAGGGAGTGGAGGTTATTGCAGAATTTTAAGCAGGAGTCAGGGGACATTTTGGGAAACCCACTCAGATGGCTGATGTGTAAAGTGTCCCGGTAGGAATATTAATGAGGCCTGGGGTGTTGTTGAAATGATTCGGGTGAGATTAGGTGGGGGTAAAGAGCGTGGTAGAAAAGGGGAGACTGGAGAGGCTGGGGAAGTGACCCAAGATGAGAACTATAAAAACTGGGGAGTAGTTGGGTGTGGGAGGAAAGGGAGAGGAGAGAAGGGTACAAACACTGTTAGATTTTTGTCTCAGACAAAGGTCTATAAGGAATACCTGGTTCACTCAGCAGCTGGCCAGCAGGCAGAGTTAGAAAGAGAGGTCACATTTAGCTTTTTATGTGTTTGAAGTAGTATGTAAGGAGTCTTTTTGTTTTTGTTTTTGTTTTGTTTTAATTTTCTGAGACAGGATTTCTCTGTGTAGCCCTGGCTGTACTAGAACTCACTCTGTAGACCAGGCTGGCTTCAAACTCACAAAGATCCTCCTGCCTCTGCCTCCCAAGTGCTGGGATTAAAGGTGTGTGACCCCATTGCCTGGAGGTAAGGATTCCTTTTTGTCCCATCAGTCAGCTCCCTAATAATGACACGGAGACTTATTATTAATTATGAAAGGTCAGCCTTAATTTAGGCTTGTTCCACTAGCTCTTACAACTTAAACTAACCCTGTTTGTATTACTCTACATCATACTATGTGACTTTTTACCTTTCTTTTATTCTGTAGGTCTGACTCCCTCCATGTCTAGTCAGCATCTCCCTGTGCCTCAGTTATCTCCTCCTACTTCCTCTCTCTCTGTCTGGAAGTCCCACCTATACCTCCTGCCTAACTACTGGCCATTCCTCATTTTATTACACCAATCACAGCAATACACCTTCACTCAATGCACAAATATCCCACAACAGTGGTAGACGTCCTGGAATGCTGTTCACTCACTTGTTAGTTTGTCCATTCATTCATTCATTCAACAAGACTTTATTGAGTTATCAGTGGTTATGAGCTGCCTGACATGGGTGTCAGGAACTGAACTTGAGTCTTCTGCAAGCACAGTGTGTGCTCTTAATGGCTAAGCCATCACTGTAGGACCAAACAAGCCCTTATTGAGAACCATCTACATACCAGATAGGTAGGTAGGGTTGCACAGACTCAGTCATCTCTAATTTCTAGAGAGGAGGACAGCTATAAATTGACAGTCCTATCAATTACATGTGTGTTCTTCACTCAGAACATAGATGATACGTAAACTATGGTATATCCATCCATGCAGTGGAATATCATTCAAATGGTAAGAGGAATAAGCTATCAAACATGAAAAAAACATGGAGGTGACTAAAATTCACATTGCTAAACCAGAAAAGGCTACGTGAAAAGGTTATTTCTTATGAGATTGCAGATACACAATGTCGTGGAAAAGCAAAGCTAAGAGACAACCCAAAGATGGTGGGTTTCCAGAAATGAAGGGGAAATGAGCGCTAGCCAGTCAGAGGAGTCTGAAATGGCTTCACGTGATTTGCCGTCATGATGGGCACATCCTATTACATATCTGTCAAATTCCACAGATTACCCCACACCAAGAGAGAATGTGAACCGTGGAGCTCCAGTGGTAATGACGCCAGTGTGACTTCACCAAGCGCAGCCAACATGCCACTCTGGCAGGGGGACATTAATAGTGTTCAGAGGGGCCAGGACAGATGGAAACTCTATGCACCTTCTGCTCAATTGAGCGGTGAAGCTGAAATTGCTATTAAAACCAAAGCTCATTACAATCAGCATTATAAGACGGCAAGACTGGAACCGGTGCAGGGGCTAGGGTACTGCTATGGCTCAGATATGACACAGGGGAGAATGTATTGGAAGCTGGGTTTCCAGTTTGTGGTGCTGTCGAGGGAAGTGGGTCATGAAAAGATCAACTTCCTCAGTGGGTTCATTCGTCCATGAGTTCATACTGGGTGGGATATCAGGTGAGGCCTAGTTAGAGGGACTGAGCCACTGGAGGGGAATGTGTTTGAAGTGTATATCTTGTTCCTGGCCCCTCCCCCTGCCCTTTTCCTCCTGACCACCAGTTTTCTTCCAGCGTGGTGTTCTGACTCACCACAGGCCCAGGGATGATGGAGACGACGCCATAGACTGATAACTTTGAAGGCATGAGTCCAAAAACTTCCTTCCTTCCTTTAAGTTGGTTCTCTCCCATGTTTTTGTCAAGGCAACAACAACAACAAGAAAGGCATACAAATTCTGTCAGGAAGGATTTCACTGTGGAGGTGACCCTTGACTTGTTACAGAGATCGAGGGGAGAGACCTGGTCTTGGCCTGTAGCTTAGGAGAGGGCTTTTTGGGTTCTGGTTTGCTTCACTGTTGCTGTGGTAAAACACTAACTGAAAGTGACTTGTAGAGTCAAGGGCTCATGTCACCTCTAACTCTTAGGTCACACTCCCTCGTTGAGGGAAATCAAGGCGGGAACTCAGGGCAGGAAAGCCTAGAGGCAGGAGCTGAGGCAGAAACCACGGAGGAAAGCTGCTTACTGGCGTTTTATCAGGCTCACAGCTGTCTGGACCACCTGCCCTGGGATGCCGCTCACAGTAGGCTTGGCCCTCCCACATCAATCATTAGTAAAACATCCCGCAAACATGCCTACAGGCCAATTGGATGAAGGAATTTTCTCAGCTGAGGTTTCCACCTTCCAGATGACCCTAAGTTGACAAAAACTAACCAGGATAGTGGGTGACAGTGACTTGGAGGTCCTGACAACAGAGATGGACGTGACAACAGAGAAGGGTGCTCAGGGGAGCTTGCTTCAATATATAAGGAAGGCTAGGGCTGCAATAGGGCCTGAGGGATGGGAGAGCCAGGGCAGCTGAGGAGCCTGGGGCTGAAAAGGAGAAGGGACAGGAAGAGACACTGAATGAAGGTGAATACTGGATATAGAGACAGCTCAGTCCTCAGGACAGAACACAGAAATGAGAGTGATCGATCCACCTCCGCTTATTAGAACGAATAGGAATCAATAAATTGGCGTGAAGTTCTGCTGCGTCATCTGAAAAGGAAAGCCAGTTTGGAGTCAGGACCACTGAACTATGACTGTTTTTGTTTCATCTCGTGAATCTGAAATGCAGATGGGCCGGTAGGAAGGGAGCTGGTCTCAGGGCGGAACGGACGGTGTCGCCGCTGAGGAAAAGATGGGCAGGGTCTGACCCAGGGTTTGGCTTAGGGGGTTCCATTCTTAGGTTAGATGGAAAGATCTCAAGCCATAAAGCTTTGAACTTTCATGTCCTAAGACCACCTCAAGGCAAGAGGGGTGGAGGTGACAGCTCGAGGAGGTCTCCTGTCTCTGTGTCTTTGAGGTTAGTGTGCCCACCAAGCAGCCTTCCAGCCCCGTGGAGATAAGCTTCTAATAGCCAGGTCCTGCGCCCAGCCTTTCCCAGTGCAAGCTGGGAATGAGGAGCCCCACTGTTTATCTTAGCTGCTTATCAAATCCTTCGCATGCCCCTCCCCTGACCTTGTACTTGAGTAGAAAAAGAAAAGTCTCCCTTACCAAGAATGCTCATTTGCTGACACCTGTCTACGTGGGTGCAGGTCCCCTATGGCCACCATCTCCAAACTCTCCGTCCATGTCCTGGACCCCACGTAGCTCACCCTCTCAAATATTTTCTCCTTCGCCCATCATAATCCTCTCGCTCAGAGAAGGAGGCTGTGGGCAAGCCTAGCTTTTAAACTCCATTGGGCGGATATCTGCTGGCAGATCTGGCTCCCTTCCCCCCACAGCACAACATACAGCAAAACACTGTCTGCAGTAACTCTGACCACATCTTCACCCTGAACTCTCCCCTTGACCTTTCCACCCAGGTTTCCGTAGCCACCACTACACCCTAATTGCATGGGGGAAGACTTTGCAATAGCCCGACAGAGACATGAATAGCCTGCGATCCCAGTACTAGGAGGACTGAAGCAGAAGGACTGCTGTGAGTCTGAGGTTAGTTGGGGTTAATGAGTGTGACCCTTTATAAAAAAAATTATTGAAAAAAGCTGGAGATGTAGCACAGTAGAAGGATTGCCTAGCACGCACAAAGCCCTTGGCTTAATCCCCAGCACCAAATAAACTGGTCTTGTTGCCACACACCTGTTATCCTAATACTCAGGGGGTGGAGGCAGGAAGATCTGAAGTTCAGGGTCATTCTTGACTGCACAGTGAGTATAAAACCAGGCTGAATTTCATGAGACTCTGTCTTAAAATAAATAGGTACATTAATAAATTAGCTAAAAATAAAAAGAGTTTTGGCGATCCTTACTTTACCAAATGTGGTGATCACAGTATTCGTTGGCAATCAGCCTGCTGCTTCTTTGCAAAGTAGTTGCTCACTGTGTTTCTGGGCATCCCCTCTCCTGCATTCCCCCTACTTCTTGGCTACTTTCCAGTATCTTTGCAGACTCTTCCTCTATTGCCTGGAGGAACCAATGACTCCACCAAATTGTGTCTTGGCCTTTGACCTTCTTCTAGTCCCAAACTCACCTGACACAGTGCTGGACTGACGGTATGTCAAGGTGCCTACTGGCAACTTAGGGAACGCATGATCAAAACTGAACTGTATGTCCTCCAAACACTGCCCTTCTGCAGCCACCGCCTTTCAGGAAATGCCCCCACACTGCCAATCTCGCCAGGGCTCAGGCCACACAACCATATACATTTTTGATCCCCTTGGTTCTCACCTACAACTGGGCAAGTAGTGGAATGCGCTGAGATTCATGTTCTGACTGCTGGTGCACTCCATCTCCATGCGGGCCCTTGGTGGGTGCTAAACCTACCCCACAACTGTTACATCCTTCTCTGGTGTGTCCCTACAGCAAAAGCGCAGCCTGTACCTGAGGCTCTGTCCTTCCCCAGGCCTGTAATCCACATTCAGGACTTGTCCTGGTGGATGGGACCCAGACTCTCTCTCCTAAAGCAGGACAGCTCCCAGGGCTCAAGCAGTTCAGAGCTTCCTGCTGAGGCTCTGTTGCAACTTTGCAACACGTCCTGCATGCTCGGTCCTGCTGTCCTCACAACCCCTCCCCAGGTGCTATTCTCACAGGCACTCCCCAGCAGATGACCTGCACACAAAGCCCTGGATTGCAAGGTCCGTCTCCTGCTTTGAAACCTGACCCACATCGCTAGTCAAAGCCATCTTGATTTCTCCCTCACACCCCTATAATCACCATCCAACTCATCTTCCGATTTTGCTCTTGCAAAATAATCTATTTGTCATGCTGCCACCAGAGTGACTTTTTATAAAATAGAAATCAGGTCAACGACTTCCCTGCTTCCAGCTCTGCTACTTCCCCTTTGCCCTGGGAACACCATCCATGCTCCCTGTCCTCGGCCCTGGGGTGACCTAGCTGAGCTCAGGGCTCTCCTCTTGCTTGTTCTCACAGCCCTGCTCCTGTTCCCAGCCTTCTGTGTGTTCCTTAAACACTGCAATTTTCTGCACACGATGGCCTTGGTGGTGTCTTTTCCCCCAACTTACACTCATCCAGACTGAATCATTTGTTGCCTGGCTCCTACTTTGTTCTAGAACTCAGCTCTCATGCCACTTCTGCAGAGAAGGCCTTCTCCAACCACGAAGTCTAAGCTGGCCTGTCTAGTTACAGTCTCTATCTCTTCTTTCAGCCTGGCTTTCTTCATAATACACATCACTATGAAATCTCATTGTTCGCTTAGGCATCAACTTAGCTCCCTCTGTGCCTGGAACAGACTCTCCCCTGACGATAAGGACCATGTCTCTATTACTGAGAGTTTCAGACTACATCTGCAGCATCCAAAATGTGCAAGTGTATGTACAGATGGATAAATTGATGGCTGAGTGGATTGAGAAAAATGGATGCAAGCCAGATGGTGGCGGCGCACGCCTTTAATCCCAGCACTCGGGAGGCAAAGGCAAGTAGATCTCTGTGAGTTCGAGGCTAGCCTGGTCTATAAAGTGAGTTCCAGAACATCCAGGACTGTTACACAGAGAAACCCTGTCTCCAAAAGCAAACAAACAAAAAGAATGGATGCAAAACATTAATAGAAGTTACTAGGAGCCACCCTGATGGGTCTGATCAGCCTGGAGTCTTTCTGAAAGGGGCCTGAGTTCCAGCTCTCCTTAGGACAAAGTGCTAAGCTACTCTGGTCAAAGACATCAAAGGTCACAGAGAAACCAAACATAGACAGGGCCCAAACCATTCATCAGGTGTTGCCACTAAGGGTGAATGGTGACCTTGAGGAGAAGAGCTTCTGGGGAGGGGTAGTCAGAGGGGTGAAGCCTCAGCAAAGTGGGGTGATGGGAAGCAAATATGGGAACCTGGGAAGACAGTAGCCGGGCAGCGAGCGAAGAGGGTTTGCCTCTTTCTGCCCATTTCTTGAGATGGGTTTAGCTAGTACACACTAAGGGAAGGTGCTGAGTTGTGGTCATCAGCACCAACTGACACGCAAGGGTTTCTGGTTGGGCCAGGTCCTCTGTGCTCTTCACCTGAGCTCATTGCTTATTGATCAGTTGCCACAGACAATGAGTTAAGCAGCATACACTTCTTTATTTACAGTCTCCATGAGTCCTGATATGGCTGCCAGGTCCCCTGCATAGGGTCTCATGGGCTCCAAAGATGGAACTGGGGCACATTTTATCTGGAGACTAGGTTGGCAAAGGCCTTACTCTGGGAACTGATGCAACTAAGTTCCCTGTGGCTACAGCGCCGAGAGCTTTGGCTCCTTGCTAGCTATCTGCCAGGGTTTCTCTATAGTCTCTAGAGACCATTGATAGCCCCTCCAAGGAGACCAATTACTTCATCAAGCTTGTAGTGTGTATCTCCAGGTCGCTGAGATGGAAGTTTCTATAAAGTGAAAAACATCAGAGTGGCATCCTACTCCCTTCTGTGAAAAGTATGTAACATATCTCACTCATGCAAAGGAAAGGCTGGGACAGCAGGAAGGTGGGGGCCATGAGGCCATCTTAGAGTCTGTCCAGCTGACTTCATCACTTGGCCCTCACAACAACACTACAGGTGAGTCTTGTTAGTAACCTCATGCTGTGTGTGAGTGTGGGAGAGAGAGAGAGACAGAGAGAGAGAGAGAAAAAAAAATAGTTGAGTGCACAAAACCCCCAAAGCTACAGGGGAGGAAGGTGTACAGAGAGCAGGAAAAAAAATCTATAACTCGAGTAGACACCGCAGTCCGTGATGCTGGGGATGGAGGATAGAAAGATGTAGATGAGCTTACAAGATTGGTACCATCCTAGGTGTCCACCCAAGACTGAAGGAGATGTGTAAACACAGAGAGCTACATACTGTTAAGGTGATGTTATTCTTCACAAACAAAAAGTAGATAGAACCCAAACATCCCTTGGTGGCAGATTTCTAAGCACGTGTGTTAGAGCCACACAATGCCACAACAAAGGGGGACTAACTATTGGTAGGTGCTCCTTGGAGGACTTCAAAGCCATTATGCTAAATAAAGGAAGTCAGACACAAAAGGCCCCATATCGCACGACTCCATTTATATGAAATGTCCAGAGCAGACAAATCCAGGGAGACAGAAAGCAGATTAGTGATGGCTCTGGGCGGGGAGCAGAGTGATTGCAAGGGGCAGGAGCTCCTTCCCGAGGTGATGTGAATGCTTTGGGACGGAATGCAGTGATGGCTGTGCAACTCCGTCCACCCACCAAGAACCACTGAATCGTATGTGTCAGACAAGCAGGTTTTACTGCATGTAAATGACAACTCATAACGCGGCTGTAGAAGCAGAAAAATTTGGGCAATAAGCTGTCAGAGTGCCTCCTCCCCTGAAATTGGCCTCTTCCTCTCCCAGTGACCAGGCACTGAGGGTGAGCAGTGTGGTGGGGATGAGGGCTATAGAGAAAAATGAGGACCCAAAAGGCGGGCGAAGGTGGGGCTGGCAGAGCTGCAGATGGAGTTGACAGAGCTGAGGTCTGACCCGGGGTGGAGACTGAACTGTGGACAGTCTAGCATTCTCTAATCCTGCTCCCCTCCGAAAGCCAATACCTCGGCAGGAAGAATAAATAAAGAAGGGATCAGTTAGATTAAAGCAGACTTGGCATTTAACTGAACAAGGTGGGGGAGAAAAGACAAAAAGGTTGAGGGTGCTTTGTTGGCAAGAACAGAGCCACTCTGAGCGCAGTTACATCTCTAGAGAGCAGGGATGGAAGTGATGTCCGGGACTGGAGAGCCTCTATGCCCTGAGACGGGCTCTCCATGTCAGGGCTGAGCCCAGTGGCAGGGGCTTGAGATACAATCAAAAGGGAACATGGCTCACCTCGGTCTCTTTGCCCTTCTTGCCCTCAATTTTGCGTGTCATTCTGGAACCTAACTGTACCCGAGAAAGGCAGAATGGATGGCCACCTTTCTTAGGTACTCCGCTAGAGCCAACAGCTTTCAGCCAACAGTTTTTTGGCAGCTTGGGGCAGAGTCTAAGAGCACGATTTTTGTAGCCAGCTTGTCTGTCCGTATGTCAGATCCCACACCCATCCCTCCTGAGCACCAATCTTCACTACTCTCGGCATTAATTTCCTCTTCGGAAAACAGCATTGACCTCTTCAGACTGGCACAGGGATTTGATGGGCCTTACTGCAGAGTTCTGAATAGGGCGTAGGGCTGAAGAGCATGCTGGGGCATCGGCACCTAGGTGGCAGAGTGTTGACTGATACTGACCCTGAACGTGACCCTGGAGCTGGAGGACACAGGCTGTTGTAAGCCAGTAGTTGAGTTTGGGACTCAACAGCAAAACTGTATATTTTTACTTGAGATGCTTCGCTTCCAGTCTTGCAAACTTCAGCCTCTTGGTCCAGCCTGGTTTGACCCCAGATCACTAGCAGCGGTTCCACAGCCTCCTGTGGCTGTTCACTGTACACATCTGTAAGCAGCTGCCTTGAGTCTCTGGTAGATCTAATACAGGCTCCTGGACCACCAGAACACTTCCATTGCCTGCAGCTGGAACCCTGGTATTCGTCCAAGGGAGAAAAACACAAAAGCCACTCCCCATGGGTCTTCAAACACTTGTTGAGGGTGAAAGGACCCCATCTCTTCTCTCTGGCTCCTCTCTGGGCTTCAGCCACCTGTCCTTGTACCGGGAGCCCCTCTGGGAGCTGGAGCTGATGCACGTACCTCCTCCACCTCCCTGCCCAAGGCACCTTCCATTCATGCTCTGCCTCCCCTAGGAAGAGAGATCGATGCTTTCTGTGTCTCCTGGAGACAGACCCGTGCATTCCTGCAGAACCGGCTATCGACAGCCCTTGCCTCTCTCCCATCTTCCATACTTCATTTGTGAAAAGAACCGTAATTACCCTCAAGGAGTCATTGGAGGGAAAGTGTGCAAATTGAAAAGGGCTGGAAATGGGCACCCCTGGCTGTGCGGGAAACACTTTCCATATTGAACTGTTCTCTCCCCAGCCCGTGTACTCCCACCTGCCTGGTCCTTGCCTCTCCACTGCAAACCAGAGCCGGCTTTGTGCCCACCCCGACAATGGTTGTTTGACATCAACACAGAAAGATTAATGAAGGAGTGGGATTTTCCGGGTCCCCCACCTTCAATGAATAACCACTTTCTTTTCAACCCCTTCTACTAAATAGCTTGGACAATTAATAAAGCTTTGGTTGTTCTTTCATTTTCTCATTTCTTCTTTGCTTCCTGTCCACTCACTTGTTTACGCTGCCTTAGCCTGACTGACCATCCAGTGACCTTGCTAACTGGCCCAGAGACTTTGATCTTGCCAAGTGTGGAGTGCTCTGGATGCAAGGAAGAAAGGGTCCATGCTCAAGGGTGTTATCTGAGGACAAGATGTTGAAAGTTTGGCCCCATAACTGAAGAGTGTCCTGGGCCAGGGCCAGCTCCCAAGCCTGTGCCGCTCCTGCTCACAATGGTGCCTTTTGGTGATGAGGGTTCTCTGTCTTAGAAACTGTATCAGAATGACTTAGAACCAAAAGAGTTCAGATTTTGGAGAGTTTTGATCTTGTTGTTTAGCTTCTAGAACATTCTCACAGGCTATGCACTGAACTATACCAGGTTTGGGGCTTTCAGATTAGAAACTTCACTGCATTGTTTGGGGGGTGGGGTCTGTATACAAATGACTGCACCCAAAATTTGTCCTTTCCCATCTGGATGAAAAATCAAGATACCCACTTTAAGGAGTGTCTGAGAAAGGACCTGTTCCACTGCCAACTATCCCCAGGCTTCATTGCCTTGCTACTGGCTACAACCACAGACTCCATTTTTAAATTTAATTTTATTATATTATTATTATTACCTTATGCTCTGTATCTTGCGTATTCACTTGTTTTGTCTACTCTCAGCATGCCTGTTGCTAGGTTTAAGAGCAACTCTACCCCAGAATGATGGCCCATCTCCAGGTCATGACCTTAAGTACCTCTGCAAAAACTCTAATTCCAAACAAAGCCACATTTTGAGGTTCCAGGTGGGTCTATCTCTGGGTGACATGATTGAACAATTACAGGACCAAACACAACTCAAAACGCTTCTCTTGTATGTATTCCTTGTATATGATACGAAATCTCATAAAAACACTTTCCTATAAGTACAATGTATGTTAAGTAGATCCCTTCCCTTCCTCTTCCCTTTGCTCTGCATTAGTCTTCTCTGTTTCCCGAGACAGTTTCATGTCTACTTTGGTGCCATTTATGCATCCAGACATCATGTGTTTATGTGAAATCTAGGAGTCACATGCGGAAAGGGAATAGATGGTTGTTTTCTTTCTGAGACTGGCTTAATTCATTTAACATGATCAATCTGTCCCCGTTTCATTCATTTCCCTGCAGATGGTGTAGCCTCATTTACTTTTAAGGCTGGACAAAACTCCTTCATCCATTGTAACTTTTGTGTTCCTTAGAACTCAGATCCTGGCTGTCTCCCGTCTCCATCCTCTGCCCAGTTCTGGGGATGACCATTGTCCAGGGCACCTCGTGGCTGCCATCTGACATCAGAGACCCCCCCATGGAGTGGAAGAATACGAAGTGAGTAGGAGACACTGCAGCAGCAGGTGGAGCAGGTGGTTCCTGTGGCCTGCTCCCCCGCTGTCTGCCCTGCAAGCAGGAAGCCCTAAGATGCCACCCAGAGCTGGTAGGGGCTGTTCAAGACCTCACTGCTCTCTGTCCCTCTTCTCTTCATCTTGTCTGCCCAGTTCTAAGTTCTCAGCCCCAAGCAGCCTTCAGTCTGGCTGGTGTGTTGGGCATTGTCCCCTTCAGTCTGGCTGGTGTGTTGGGCATTGTCCCCTTCCCCCAGTGTCTTGTTCAGCTTCCCCAGCCCTGACTTCCTCTGTTGACTAAGATGACAACCACAGGGTTAAAAGCAAATCCCTGTCACATTTTCTTTGCCCCAGGTATTGCTTTAAAAGCATATACTCATTCATTTAAACTTCATGTGGAGGACACCTGTTAACTGTCACCTCTATCTCTACACAAAGAAACTGAGGCACAGGAAGTTTTACTAATTTGTTTAAGGCGGGTTTTTTTCTAGACCTCACAGCACTGACTCTGTGGGTTGACCCGTCTCTGTGCCTAGTCGAATGTCCAGCAGCAGCCTTGGCTTCGGTCATTCAGTGCCTGCCACGATAGAACCCTTTGCCATGACAACCAGAAGCTCTCCAGAGCTTGCCAAAGGTCTCCAGGGCAGAGAGAGCAAAGTCACCCCTCAGTTGAGAGCCACTGTTTGGAGGGCATAGCTAATGAGTGGCAAAGCCAGAACTCCACAGCTGCATGCTTCCATCTGTCTGAGCCTTCGCCTGAGTCTGCACTGCCAGTGACATCCAAAATTGAACCCCACTCGCTTTAGAGTCCACCCCGTCTGCCACTTAGCAGCCCTCTAAGCCACCAGTGCTGGGACCGCAGAGGAGGGCACTTGCTTTTCGGACCTTCCCAGGGCCACTTCCTCTCTTCTTTCTGGCTGTGACTAGACTCAGACAACAACCTTGTGTGTATCGTGAGCATGGCTTCTCCAGCTGACCCCTAGCTTCTGCCATGGTTCCTCACATGTCCATCTCAGAACAGAAGGGGTTCTCACCCACTAAAGCTGTCCTGGGAACATTGAAAGGACCAAGCCCACCTCCTTAAGGAGATGAGAGATTCCCACTGAGCTTACGGAGTAGGGGAGGGGACGCCTCTCGACATTCTTGGACTGTGGCCTGTGCCAGCTCTAGAAAAGGCAAGTGTTTTGGCATCTATGGAGAAGACAATTAAACACTGGGTTAATTGTCCCAGGGGCCATGGCTTCTTGCCCTGGCTCATGTCTACCTCCTCTTCCACAGAGAAGAAAGAAAACCCCCACCTCTCTTGCACGCAGACACACACACACACACACACACACACACACACACAGCAATTGTGAGAGGCTCCACATATCTCCACAAAAGCTCTTCTCCATCAGATTCTAGAACGAACAAGAAAGGCCCCGATCATGTCACTCTCGGGGGAAACATACCTACTCCTTCTAAATGCATGGTGTCTCTGAGGCAGTGGCTGCTTTTCATCACCTGCTATCGTTGCTCCTTTTTTATTGGCACATAAAAGGGCTTCCTGTAAAACATATTAAAGCTTCCAATTCAGAATGAAAGGCACTCCATGTAAAATCTCTCCACACTCAGGAGCCACAGTCAGAGGGGCTGCTGGCATGTTTCCTGCGCGGAAGGAACAGAGTCCACTTCTACATGACCTGAACACCGCCCCTCAATGACTGGTTCTGGGAGAAGCAGTGTGTGTGGGGGGGGGACCCTACAGAACTCAAAGCTTCTCCTGGGCTTAGGATAGTGAGGTGGGTTCCCACACCTGTCTGGGGGATGCAGAGTGAGCCCCGGGCAAGTATGATCCTCAGCTCCCAGGTGCCTGCTTTATTATTTGTTTTTGAACAATTGAATTCAGATGATTGAGGAGAAAACTGTTATTATCTTCATGCACAAACAAACGTGGAAATACCAGGGAGTAGCATACAAAGAATATCCAAGGTGTGTATTTCAGATGAGAACTCAAGATTTCAAAGGCACTGCCTGACTGCGCCAGCCGTCCCCTCCAGCAGAGGCTCTTTGACAAGAGTGTTGGAGCAGCTTGGATGCTGACTCTGAGCCCTACTTCTCCTGTAAGGCATTTAAAATCCTTTACGACCTGACCCCATTGCTAGGGTGAAAAGGCCACCTGCCTGGCATGCAAGCTTCTTGAGTGCAGTCTCGGAGACTGCTGGCCCCATCATGGTGCCTCTTGCACCCACACCAAGGGGACTTTGGGCAGAGCAGACAATCAGCAGCTGCCAGTCAAATCAGAGGAGAGCAGGTGAGTTCGCAAACAACCTTCTGAGCCCTGAGCTCCACGCCAGCCCGGTCCAGGGAAACCTATTCAGGGCTCTCTTATGCCCAACCCTTTACTTCCTTTTCTTCTATTCATTCCTTTAACCAGGAACCAAGCACACCTTGTCTGTGAGCAGCCCCCACCCAACTAGCTAGCAGAATCCATGCCTCCTCTCTGCAGCCCCCACATCTCCATCTCTCTTCCAAGACGAACCTTCTTTTCTGGCTAGATGTCAGTCTCCTTCATTCAGAAGGGAGCTCTCTGAAGCAGGGACCTGACCTGTGTATATTTGTATTGTTGGTCCTTGGCACTTAATAGAGTATCAATATATTGAGATGGATATGTGAGATGGAGATAGGAAGGAGGAGGAGTTTGACTTCTACCTGTACCTGTGGTTGTGGCTGTAACGTTAATGACTAGAGCCTGGGCCATTTAGTCATTCGGTGTTGATTGGGTTCTTGGTTCCAGGATGCCAGCATCTTCTTGGCATTGGGGGAGGGCCTCCTTGCGGCATCATAGTATGGTAGAATGGAGGACATGAAGAGGCAGAGCAGGGGAATCAGCTCAGGTTTCTCTTCCTCTTTGGATGAAGCCACTAATGCAAGCTGGGCTTATGGCTCAGTTAGTCGAATGTTTGCTTGCCTAAGGCCCTGGCTTCAGTCTCCGGCAAAGCGTAAACTAGGCACAGTACTGAATCCCAGCCAGTACTTAAAAGGTGGAGGAGGGAGGGTCGGAAGTTCAGGCCCAGCCTGGGACACTTAAGACCTTGTCTCAAGGAAGGAAGGGAGGGAGGGAGGGAGGGAGGGAGG
>PVIU01029410.1:0-17615 GCA_004026605.1 Ondatra zibethicus
AAATAAATAAATAAATAAATAAATAAATAAATAAATAAATAAATAAATAAATAAATAAAAGAAAGCAAAATGGGGAAGCCAGGGGGAGCAAGTCAATAAACAGCAGCCCTCTGTGGTGTCTGCTTCAGTTCCTGCCTCCTTGTTCCAGCCTTGAGTTCCTTGCTTGACTTTTCTCAATGGACTGTTACCTAAAATATGTAAGCTAAATAAACTCCTTTCTCCTAAGTTGCTTTTGGCCAGTGTTACATCACAGCAATAAACAGTAGTTGTTGAGTAGAACCAGTCAAAGCCTGCGAAAACCATCTATGTGGATTGAAGAGCAAAAGAGGAAGAACTGTCTGATCCCTTTAGAGCCCAGAGGATTGAGTTCCAGATGTCTGACACTGAGCTTCAAACTGTTGGGCTTTGGCTCTGACTGGGACTGTGCCCTGGCTCTTCCCTCTTAGCGGAAGAAAGTACATAACTGTTTGTTTTTTTTTGTTTGTTTTTTTTTAAAGTTGAGCCTACAGTTGAGAGACTTTGGACCTTGAAAGAGATGTTAGGTTTTTATAAGAAAACTTGGGATTTTTTAAAAGGACTATGGGGCTTTTAAAGTGATTTATAATTTAAATTGTGATATTAATATTAATATAAGATCTTGAAGATGAGAGAGGAAAGGCTATGATTTAACACTGGTGTTAAGGGGACTAATTGTCCTGGTTGTGTTTTGGTGTTTGGTTTTGATTTTTTTTTTTTTTTGATCAGCTTGATGCAAGTTACAGTTACCTGGAAAAATGAACATTAGTTGAGAAAATGAGATTGCCTATAGACAAGTCTGTAGAGCATATCTTGATTAATTATTGATGTGGGAAAGCCCAGACCACAGGGAATGGTGCTACCCCTGGGAAGGTAGTCATGAGGTATATAAGAAAGCAAAATGGGTAAGAAAGCCAGTAAGCAGGACTCCTTCACGGCCTCTGCTTCAGCTTCTGCCTCCTTGTTCCTGTCTTGACTTCAAAGGACTATGACCTAAAATATGTAAGCCAAATAAACCCTTTCTTCCCTAAGTTTCTTTTGGTCAGTGTTTTATCACAGCAATAAAACGTATGTCAGGAACATTTATCACAAGCTATTGTGGGTCATTATGCAATTACAGTGTATAGCAGTTAATAATTCAGATGTCAACCCACCAGAGAAATTATTCTCAGATGGAGGAACCCTGCCAGGCAGGGCCTTCAGGGCCACTGACTCTGAAACTGTTGGTTTCATCTGTAATTTCACTTGTGCAATGACAACTATGATATCTCCCTATTACCATTTTCATGTAATATATATTTGTAGTCTCATGATTACATCTCAGTTTTTGGGGCACACATATCCATGGTTGGTCAGGAAGATAACTTCTCATTAATCTGTGTAATTTTCATGTATAGAAGTATACTAGGACATGCTTCATAACTAGATCTATTTGTCCTATGAGGACTGTAGACACTTCAAAGCCTGCCTTGTTCCTTTTGCTAAGACTAACTACACACAATTAGCTCACTTTACCTCAAAGCAGGTTCAAATTAGACTAAAGGCTTTTTGTAAATAGATTATAAGTTTAAAACTTTACAGCTATACACAAGGTCAGAGTTGAAGATGTCCAACCAAGGTTGCTATACAAAACAACCTAAGAAGAACATGCCAATTCTTCAGTTACCAAGTCTGCTAACAATAGATCTATGTCTCAAAATTTGTCACTGGGCAATGTGATCACCCCTGTCTGGTCACAGTCTTACTCCTGTAACCTTGAAACCCTTGTGTTGCCATGGTAAGTGACTTGGCTCCTTATTCGTTTACTCAAAGAATGTGCTTTTGACCAGTGAGAGGTAACTCTTGTAATTTTGATTATTGCTTCAAGGCTCTCAAGAGGAGAGAAAGTTTGGAGGCTAGAAGGAGAGAGACTAGGAGGAATTAGAATTAGGACGGGAATTAGAAGCAGAACAATAAAGAAACTGATTCAGAAAAGCATGTACTGAAAGAGTTCATTTGTTCTTCCTCAGTTACCCTAAGAAAAGAGTTTCTTTTGCTTGATGTAGCATCTAGTCTGAACCCTGAAGAGGGTCTTGGGGCTGGACTCCAAAGGTTCTCATTAAAAGTAGACTAAGATAGAAATAGGTAGATAGTTACAATATACTATAGACTTAAAGATGGCAGATCATTATAGGTGCAACTAAACTTTTCAAAGCAGCTCTAGGCCAGATAAACTGTGAATTGCATCGTTATTTTGTTTTGTTGAGAAAAGATTATTACCAAGGTTGGCTTGGCCTCAAACTTGTGATCCTCTTGGCTCAGCTTCCTGAGTGCTAGGATTACAGATGTCTACCAACATGCCTAATGTGAACTGATTTTCCTTTGACTAATTTCTTAAAACCTATGTGCTCCCATTTCCTATCAGTTAGAACAGGTACAGAAATCTAACCATCGCACAGGGTTCTGAGATGAAGAATCCTGATTGCTTCCCTATGCTCATTCTTCCTTCCAGGCACATGACAAGAGATAAGGTAGAAAGCTGCCATGTACTATAGACTTGGAGATGGCAGGAGTCTGTTGTAGGTGAAACTAAACTTTCTGGAAACAGCTCCAGGCCAGATAAACTGAGAATTGTATTGTTGTTATTTTGTTGTTGTTGTTGTTGTTGAGACAGGGTCTACCTATGGTCAAGGTTGGCCTCAAATTTGTAGGCATTAGATTTTATGTTTTCAACCTCTCTTAGAACTAGCTTATGTAGCCATGTGACTAGTGTTACAGAATAAAATGTGAATAAAAGCAGTATGTACAACCTCGGATTTCCTTGGTTCAAAAGAAAATCCTTATCATGCATTTAAGCCTCCTTCCTTTCCTCCTAGCTATTGGGAAAAGGGTGATGAGTTGTAGTGAAACTGAAAATTGAGCACACCAGAGTCATCTAGGTTGCCTAGAGTCACTCAGAGGAGAAGAATCCACATGCCGTTATTGGAAGGTTTAAGGGAGAAATAAATGTCTATTTTATTTACTTGTATGTTTATTTGAGTGTTGTCTTAGTTACTATTCTATTGCTGTGAGGAGACACCATAACTAAGGAAATGTACCAAGAAAGAATTTAAATGGGGGCTTGCTACAGTTTCGGAGGGTAAGTCAATGACCATAATGCTTGGGGGTGTGGTGGCAGGCATAGTGCTGGGGCAGTAGCTGAGAACTTATATCCTGATCCACAGGCAAGAGGTACAGAGAGGGAGGGAGAGGGAGAGAGAAAGAGAGAGAGAAAGAGAGAGAGAGGGAAGGATTTTTTTTGTTTTTTGTTTTCAAGACAGGGTTTCTCTGTATCTTTGGATCCTGTCCTGGAACTCACTCTGCAGGCCAGGCTGGCCTCAAACTCACAGAGATCCACCTGTCTCTGCCTCCCAAGTGCTGGAATTAAAGGTGTGTGTCACCACCACCTGGCCTGACAGGGACTTTTGAAACCTTAAAGCCTACCTGCAGTGACACACCTCCTCCAACATAGGCCATACCTCCTAATCTTTCCCAAACAGCTTACCATCTTGGAACCAAGCATTCAAATATTTGAGCCTATGGGGACAATTCTCATTCAAATCACCATACTTGTATATTTAACAGTATTGAGGATTGAATCTGGAGCCTTGAGCTTGCTAGGCAACTATTCTACCACTGAGTTATAATCTTAGCCCTTTTATTATTTTTAACCTCCATAAACTCATGTGTTTGAATGCTTTGCTCATGGGGAATGACAATATTAGGAGGTGTTGCTTTGTTGGCATAGGAATGGCCTTGTTGGAAAAAGTATATTACTATGGAGGCAGACTTTGAGGTCTCATATGCTCAAGCCATGCCCAGCATCTCAGTTCTCTTCCTGTTGCTTGCAGATCAAGTATAAAGAATTCTCAGCTCCTTTTCCAGCACCATGTCTGCCTGAATGCCACCATGTTTCTCTTCATGATGATAATGAACTAAAACTCTGAAACTGAAAGCCAGTCCCAATTAAGTGTTTTCCCTTTTAAGAGTTACTGTGGTCATGGTGTCGCCTCATAACAATAAAATCCTAACTAAGGCAGAAATTGGTACCAGTGACTGGGGTATTGTTGTGATAGGCCTGACCATACTTTTGTTTGGAGGAATGTAGACTTTTGGAGTTTGGATTAGAAAAGCAGTTGAACACTTTAAGTGGGGCTTAATTGGTCATACTAGTAGGAGCATAGAAGACGGTGGGATAGCAGACTTTTTCTTTTGGGCCACCAACGAGCTCCCAAATAATGACACAGAGACCTCTTTTTAGTTATAGATGCTTGGCCTTATCTTATGCTAGCTCCTTTTTTTTTTTTTTCTGAGACAGGGTTTCTCTGTGTAACAGCCCCATCTGTCCTGGAACTTGCTTTGTAGACTTGAGGAGTCCCAAAAATGTAAGCCTATTTCTACCTTATCTGAAGGTCAAAGAGTTAGAGACTTTGAAGTTGCTCAGTTGTTAACAACAATCAGAGCTACACATCCTGAATCAGGATGTGGTTACTTGGTTCTTTTGATATTAAGATGGCCCACACAGCTAGATCTACTCCACCCTGATCAAAGGTCAGGAAATTCAAGCAACTTCTGCTCCTTCTTTTGAAATAGGTCATTTGACCTTGGGAGTGACTGCCTTCAGAATACTTGGTCTAGGGTGGGTTCACTGCATAAACAACAGAATGCTAATAACTTGATATCTCAAAGTGTTGAAGCAAGTAACTGTTCTAGATGCCCTTTTTATCATGTTAAAACAGTCCTTTGTCTTTCTACCCCTGTGGTTTTGGGTATTCACTGGAACCCCCTCCTGATACTATTCTGTTTTCTGTTTTCTTATTTTTCACAATCTTCGTATTCTTTACTAATTTTTCTAAATTTCCATACCCCTACCCTGGCAAGTGGTATTTTTGTTGAAGCTGGTTTCCCGACAGTAGACCAGACTGGCCTCAAACTCACAGAGATTCGCCTGCCTCTGCCTCCCAAGTGCTGAGATTAAAGGTATTCACCATTACCACCCAGCTCTTGCTTGCTCTCATAACATAATTGTTTCTCTTTATCTACATTTTGTCTTGGGGAATTTTTACCTTTCTTTTCTTCACTGCTTCTTAAGAAAGTAAGTATATCTTACTTTCATTGCTTCTCATATCGGGGGACAAGATCCAACCCAGATAAATTTCTAACTTGTGAAAAGGAATTAAAGAAAAGTTTAGAGCTGGGTGTGGTGGTGCATGCCCTTAATACCAGTAATCCTGAGGCAGAGGCTGGGGGAATCTCTTGAGTTTGAGACCGGCCTGGTCCACAGAGAAAGTTCCAGACAACCAAGCTTAGACAGTGAAGGAAACCATGGAATACAGAAAGCTTGTGAAGATGTAATTAAACAAAGGGGTCATGTTCCAGCCCTGGCAAGCAGCAGAACTTGGCAGTTTCGGCCACATGCCTCTGGCTGTAGAGTCAAAGATGCAAGAAAAGGGGTGTAGAATCTCCCTCCCCAGCTAAAGAAAGCCGCTGAAGTCAGGTGTGTGGCAAGGGTGTCCCTGAATGGAGGCCAAGAGAGGCCATTGCTGTGACAGTGAAGCCTGGATTGCCTTGGAGACCCCAAGATGCTGGAGATGTTAGAGTCATGGGATGCCTGCCGAGGAGAGCTGCTTACAGGGAGTGGAACCAGACCAAGAGGAAGAAGTGTGTTGTAGTCAAAAAAGATAAAAGGAGTTGTAGATCTGAAGAGCATTTTGGCATCAGACATGCAGATGCAGAGTTTGGAGTTTGCCCACCTGGTTTTCAGTCTTGCTTTGGCCCAGTATTTCCTCACCATGTTCCCCTTCCTCCCCTTTGGAATGGTAATGTATATCCTGTGCCATTATACGTTGAAAGTACGTAATCTGCTTTTTGATTTTGACTTTATAGGGAATTAAAGTTAAGAGATTGCATGAATTCCAGAAAAGACTTTAAACTTTAGACTTCTAAACATTGTTGAGACTGTGATAAACTATGGGGACCTTTGAAGTTAGATTAAATGCATTTTGCATTTTGTTATGGCTACAAGCCCATGGGGGTCAGGGAATAGAATGTGGTGGTTTGAATAGGTATGGCTCCCATAGATTTATATGTTTGAATGCTTGCCCACAGGGAGTAGCACTATTAGGAGGTGTGGCCTTGATGGTGTGGGTATGGCTTTTTTGGAGGAAGTGTATCACTGTGGGGATAGCCTTTGAGGTCTCAGATGTTCAAGCTAGGCCCAGTGACACAAACTTTTTCTGCTGCTTGTGGATCAAGATGTAGAACTCTCAGCTCCTTCTTCAACACTATGCCTGCCTGCTGCCATGCTTCCCACTGTGATAATAATGAACTAAACCTCTGTAAATGTAAGCCAGCCCCAATGAGATGTTTCCCTTTATAAGAGCTACCATGGTCATGGTGTCTCTTCCCAGCCGTAGAACTCTAAGTAAGACAAACTTTTAATTTTATTTTCAGGCTATATTGATAGTGGCCCACATGGGTGGCTTTGAACACTATAGCCTATGCTGACTTTGAATATGTGATCCTTCTGCCCCAGTTTCTGGAGGAACAGAGTGTATTTGCTTATAGAACCAGGCCCAGTCAATGTCTGTATCTTTCAGGCCTTTATATCACCAGGATGCCTTCTTACTCAACAATTTTGGTTTCTACCCTAAATCCTGTAGTTCTTGCAGGATTATATATACATGCTCTATACATAGATAAAATGGTACCTGGCTTGAAACATGCACTAAATATGTTTTAGCTAGACCCTCCCCTTCTCTCATATGAAGAGACTGAGGCCCAAATAGATTAAGCACAGAACACTCAACATGTCAGAATTAGGATGTCGGCTCTCCCCTGTTCAGATAGCAATCTGCTATGGAACAACACATGAACTTCAAAAAGTATCTCTTTGTTTTTGATATTCATTATTTTATGCAAGTCCTATACCTACATAAAAATAATGAACCACCAACCAATCTTATCATCTTGGATAACTGAAATGTGTTAGATTCACTTGGAACTCGGGTATCTTCTGTCCTAGGTCTCCATATTCACTATCAGAGGAGCAGGAACTAGGTGATACCTGGGACTGTCCAGAGCCAGAGCCTATGGAGATCTGTGAGCCAAGAAATCCAGGTCTCCCTGAAAAAGCTATCCATGGAGTCCAGGTGGGTAGAAAGAAAAGGAGCACAAAAGAACATGGAGTTTTGAGCCCAGGGACTGGCTTAAAACTGGGACCACTGTGAGGATAAAGAGCAATTGAAGGACGAGAAGATGGAAAGGCAAAGCCATAGGAAGTGGCAATCAGAGCAGAGAAGTTTAGATTGAAGTCTGTCTCAGTCTTTTTTTTTTTATGATGATATGTACACACTCATTTTGATTCTACTTTACTGGCCAGTGAGATTTTTCTATAATTTCCACAAGGGAGGTAGATTCTTTCGTATTAGCAGCACATATAAATTCCCTCTATTCAGCTTCTTTGATTGATCCTTCATACCTGTTCAGTTAGCTTTTCTAGGCTTGATTGCGTATAGATCCATAGATCCATATCTAAGGTGTTGACTGAGCTATACTATCGTAGTGGAGACCTCTAGGATTACAAAGGAAGGGAAGAAGGAACTTGGGTTCATTGAGCACCCACTGGTATACATTTGACATTTTCTGCATATAATTTCCTTTACTTCTAATTACTGATGACATTTTATTATCTCAGTTTTTAAGGCGAGAAACCTAAAGTTCAAAGCGGTTACATAACTTATCAAAGATCGCAGATTTCTCAAGAGGAGGAAGTTGCCGCTCAAGCTCAGCCCCTGACTCTGAAGTCTACGGCCACGCTGCTCTATGTGGTGGCCACACCCATGAGGAATCGGTTTCAGACAGAACTAGGTTTCCTATGAAAGAAATGGGGTGATAGAGGCACTTACCCTGTGTAAAAGTTCATGATACATAGGAGATGTTGAACCAGACATGGCTCTGCTTAGAAAACACACATCAGTTTTCTATATATAATCATGAGACTGATAAGGTCATTTTACATGTATTTATTCATGCGTATGTGTGTGAGTGTGTGCGTTCCTGCATGCACATACACACAGTCCACACTGAGCATGAGAAAGTCAGAGAATAATTTGCAGGAGTCAATTTTTTCCCATGTATGAGTCTGGGGGATTAAATTCATGTCATTGGGTTGGTGGCAAGTACCTTTACCCACTGAGACATCTTGCTCCCACAAAGTTGATAAGATTTTAGTGATATTTCATTTTTCATTGAAGAAATGTATAAGGCTGGCTTGTCAACTTGGTTAGGTCTTTGAACTATGGGTAACAACCTGGACTAATTGCTCTATGTTGGTATTAAGTGAAGAACTATATTGAGTCAAAAAAATGATGTGACAATTGACTTTTCTTAGTTGATCCAGAAGATAAACAAGAGAACAGGTGGAAGTCACCAAGGGACAGATTTCAACAACACTGGGAGAGAGAATTCTAGCTGTGTATGGAAGTGAAGGTCACTTAATGTATCCAAACTGACCAGGGATCATCTGGGAAAGGTGATGTGTGACAGCATCCTGCACTGGCCTCTGGACTCCAATAATCCAATCCTGTGTCCTTATTGAATCTGTCTTTGTTGTGTTGGTTAGAGCCACGGTCTACTTCCTGGGTAATTTCAGGATGCCTCAACCTTGAGATTTATATGGATCATGCTGGGCTGAGGAATGTTTTCTTCTTCAAAAGCCCTCTTCCCATTCGTCTTTCCCTGCACCTTTAGAGGGAGGGACCATGTTGTGCATCTGCTCTGGGATTCATGTCCTGTCCGCCAGCTATGCAGAACACCCCCGTTCCTGTGGGGGCGGGAGGCTTGGCTCTCCTTTTAGAAGTTCCCTTCTGTGCTGTGCTAATCACACCCTCAGTACATTTCACATCTTATTTTTAGGAGCAAAGCATAAAGAACCCCAGCACCAACAGCAGTTTCTGTGGCAACCTATATCGTCCCCCCACCCCGCTTGTCCAGCTGTGCAGAATTTAAACTCTAAAAGAGGCCCATTTACATCCCGTAAAGGAGATTCATTCGCAGTGATGGCGCCTTTGAAAAGGTTTTCTTCTAAGAGAGAACTAGATAGGAATTAGGTTGGGGGGCGGATGGGTGAACAAAAGAAATAGAACGTTTACTTAGAACCAGAACTATTATAAAATCCCAGGTGTGCCTAGGCATGCCCTAATTGCCTTGATTTTTTTTCCCACAAGGCATCATCTCAGATGCAAAAATAGGATTTAGACCAATGAAAACTAGTTTGAATATTTATATCACAGGGGTTTGTTGATAAACCCCTTTCCACCCCTCCTCCTCCCAGGGTCTTCCTGTGTGACCTTCCAGGCTGGAGTAGATGAGGCTGACATAATTCTCGAGTTTGCTTGGCTTAGTGCTCTCAAGCCAACTGTCCTAGTTCCCCAGGACAACCTTCAGCAAGCCCTCCCTTGTAACAGTCAACACAAGCTGTGCTTTCCTGGGCCACAGGCCTGTGGAAATGCCTTCCTAAAGGTGTGACTTGGGAGACACCCAAAGACAATCATCTCCCGAGTGTCCCCCTAGACCATATTATGTCTGGGATTGCTATGAAAATTACTTATTGGGGTCAGGTCATTTGCTTATTCATGATTTGGAACAGGTGCACATATGCTTTGGAAGGGGCAACATCTTGGTGTCTTTTCTCTTCTTTATGTAACACCTGCTTTGAAGAAAATATGGCATGACTGATATTTTAAAAATATCTCTTCTGTAAGAATGTCGATACAGAGAAACAAGAATAAATGTGCCCAGACCTAAGGGGCATCATTGCTAACCTTAACTAGTAATTGAGCTACAAATTTCCCAAAGTCAGTCAGAGAAAGTTATTATAACCCACTGCATGATTATATAGTTCATCTGCCTATATAGTTTTCTAGAAGCCCACAATTAGTAGTCTAGAAATCAATGCCTTAAATCATCTGAAAATGAACTCCAGTGCCTGCCATGCTATTTACTATGACAGTGTTTCATTAGTGGGATCTCTAGTCTGTGTTGGGTACAGGAAAATGTTAGCACTGTTTTTTTTTTTTAATAAAGCTTCACAAATTAAGTGTTGATCTTAAAAAACATGGACTTGGACTTTTTAACTTGAACTAAATTTTCATGTAACTCTAAATTTCAGTGATACTAAGATTTCAGCAAAATTGATTTAGCTAGTAGCAGCAGAGCTAAATCCTTGTCTCACTAAGGCCACTGGAGTATAAGTGTAGATCCATGTCTCACAAGGCCACTGGAGTGTAAGCAGAGATCCATGTCTCACGAGACCACTGGAGTATAAGCAGAGATCCGTGTCTCACAAGGCCACTGGAGTATAAGCAGAGATCCATGTCTCATGAGGCCACTGGAGTAAAAGCAGAGATCCATGTCCCCCGAGGCCACTGGAGTATAAGCAGAGATCCATGTCCCCCGAGGCCACTGGAGTGTAAGCAGAGATCTGTGTCTCATGAGGCTACTGGAGTGTAAGCATAGATTCATGTCTCACGAGGCTACTGGAGTGTAAGCATAGATCCACGTCCCCCGAGGCCACTGGAGTATAAGCAGAGATCCGTGTCTCACAAGGCCACTGGAATGTAAGCATAGATCCATGTCGCCCGAGGCCACTGGAGTGTGAGCAGTGGATGGGTGGTGAGCCATTTCTGATGACCATCGGTTAGCAGACCATTATCCACATATGTCTTTATCATATAGAAGGGAGCACAGTGGACAGAGAAAGTCTACTCTATCCTTGTTTTTTCTCTTCAATGGATCATCTCAGGCAGAGAACACAGATGACCCACTTTGGAATCCTTACCTGAGGATTCCAACACTGAGGACATCAATACTGAAGGAAGGGATGGAAAGTCTGATATCTGTAAAATCCTGGCAAACCTCACATGGCTCTGACCTAGACCGTTACCTGTCAGGATTTTGGAAGTGAAAGGAAGATCCTTGATTCCAAGGGACCATGAGAAGGGAGGTGCCGCTCTGGCTCTGACCTTCATCCCCAGTCCATGCCAGTGTGGCAGCTTCTGGCAGTGGTCTCTTACTTCTCTCTGCAGACAACCCAGGGGTTCTATGTAGTTTTCCCTGGCAGAATGGCTGACCCTGGGGCACAGGTCCTCGTAGAGTTGCTAACAATCCAATGAAGTTCAACACAGTATCCTTAAAGAAGGCCAAGACTAGAGTGAGCGACACCAGCAGCAGGCTTCTTTGAGGTGGCCCAAAGAAGCCTAGGAACATCTCAAAGCTGGGGGACTCCTCATTTTTCTGTCCCTGGATAACCCCAAAAGAGTAGTGTTTCCCCTTCAGCATTGCTATAATCAGATCTGTTGTCTGTATGTCCCCACAGACAAGAAGCCCCGTTATTATGTAGTTATATAGGTTTTGTCAAATGGACAAGAATGGTGAGCCTCAACATTGCACACTAATTGTATGATTTCCCTGCACTTGACCTCATTGGGTTGAACTTGACCTGTGTTCTTTGACAGACCTGACTATAGTCACATCTCTCTCTCATTAGCCACCCTTATCTGAGAATTAAGGGTCTTTTGGTTCATTCAGGGAGCAAATTCAGTTTTCTCTGTCTTGCTTTTAGTTTGAAGTATTATTCACGTTCTTAGTCAATTTACCAACACCTGGAATTTTGCACTCAGAGGTTCTTGAAAGTATAGTTCTTCATTTTCTGGGAAAGCTCTGCCCACACCAAATCCTGTTGTTGCTCCTCTGAAGTTCTCTCTCTATTTTTTTTAATCTTAATGCCCCAGATTTCCTAACAGCTCATTGTTAGCAACAGGGTCTGACTCAGTGTCTTACCTGAGAACTGTTAGCATATTTAGTGGGGAAATTTAACCCACTCACTTTTATTTTAACCATCTATTTTTAGTCATATTCTTGACTTTAAATCCTTTGTTGTTCATATTTTCTATATTTTCTTGGCTGTTAACAGATGAACCAGGGTCTTTTTCTCTTCCTCTCTACAGCAGAGATTCCATTTCTTGGGGGCTGCATGATAACACCATTGTCTCAGGACTCAAGACCCTCCCTTAGGGCGCTGTTCTGGGCATCGCCCTCACATTGATGGTTCAATCAGTGGAAAGGAGTCGGGAGAAGAGAATACCCTTCCCTGCAGGTAGACAGTCTGAAAGACATCATTTCTACATGCCTCCTGGAAGTCAAAATTAGCAATGGCTTAGAAGAGAGGCTGGACTATGTAGACAAATTTTAAGTCATATAATGACTACAAATTCTGTGAGTATGGAATAGGAAGGATAGATCTTTGGGGACATTCTGGCAGCCTTTGCTACAATTGAAATTTTGACTTTCTGATATGCTATAAGGATTCATAACTCCTTATGCAACTGAAATACAACTGCCAATATATTGCTATGTTTTAGGTAAGTGCTCTGTTTCAATGTATTTTAACAATTAGCCACAATGTCCATTTGCTAGAAGTTTGAGCCCCAGAACAGCACTATTTGGAGAATGTGAAACTTTTAAGATGTAGGACCTCCTGGACTGTCCTGACTTCCATGGAAACATAGCACTGAAAAAGATCATGCGACCCATGCCTCCTTTGGCTTCCAGATCCACGGATAGGTGAGTTTGTTCTGTCATTGCTCCACCTTGGACTGGAACCACTACGACTGTGAGCCTAATGGACTTTTGCTCTTTATAAGCTAGCTCAGGTATTTGTTACAGTAGCATGAAGCTAACTAGCACGCGTGTATCAGCACAGTTAAAACCCTGCTGTGTTCATATACTGCTCTCATTCTCCCGAGGCTTAGGTGTTTTCAGTCCCTGAATGAATTTTTGGTGGTTCACCTCTTGTATAATAAATATGACTTATTAATGGTCATTTTTTAGTATCTGACCTCCAAACTCAGAGGACAATTAGCCTACACCTTCCTCCATTTTTCATCATGGACAAAAAAGCAAAAGAACAAGGGAAAAACTTAACACATTTGCTTTGTTTGACCCAGATTTTGATTATAGCAATTTGTGTACAAGTTTTGTGTTTAGTGGTGGACGGCGTGAGATGACATGTTTGCTGATGTGACATGACACTAGGGGAGAACAGTTCCCCACAGACAGCACCTGTCAGTGAATTAATTTCCCCTGGTGATAAGTGTTCTCAAAACCCCAGCCATACTCTGGCTCTATGAATAATTTCCCATTCACATGTATGGGTGTTTGACAGTTTGTTTACAAATGCTATGGGGGGGGAAGCCAAAATTACTTGGCTTCCCATCAAAAACAAACTATTTTTGTTGTCTGCCGTGCCCTGGTTTGATGCATTTTAAAAAGATTTTTTTTTTTAACAATGCGTGAATCTGAGTCGAAGGAGCTAGAGTGAAGGTTACCACGACACAAATTTATCATATGATCTAGAAGGATGAGATGTCATCTACTGTTTGCCATGCCAACAGCTCTTAAATGAATGCCCCTCCTTCCAAAGTGGAACATTCCCATTATAACTGGACCCAAGCCGCTTGGTATGATTTGCCGAGTTTCTGTAAAAGCTGCAAAGTCTGAAGTCATGCTTGAGTTACTCCCAGACTTGATCTCATCCACAGTGTCATCAAGCCTCCACTGGGGTCTAGGTTCGCGAGGCCTTCATGACAGCTAAGAGGCTGTAGTTCACTGTGTGGCTACACCTCGGTGCAAACAAAGGCCAAGGGTAAAGGGAGTGTCATTTCAGCAGAGAAATAATCCCTTCTCCTGCATGCTTGCCCTCCTGCTTTTGGACATGACATTGAGCCAACTGTGAATCTTAAATTGCAGAGCATTGACTTTTTTTTTTTCATGACTGGTAAGGTAATTTGGACTCTTTCCTTCAGTTCTTAACGAGTAGCCCCTTTGCAGGGGGCTAACCAGCTGATTCAAGTTGCTGCAGATTCTCTCTGCTGTTGCAAATAGAATGTGAACTTTAAGTGACCAAAACAGAAAACCTGCACCCGGGGTTCTGTGATCTATTTCTGTGCTATAATGGAAACTGCAAGCCATTCTGCAGCTGGGTCCTTATTAGGGTTGACTTTGCAGGTAGAAGCAAAGCAAACTGCTCTGCACTGATTCGGGCATTTTCTGAACCATGGGAAGAATATAAACACAGATGTTTGCATTCAGTTTAATGGCGGGAGTTGAGTGGGTCTGTGTCTTTTGTACATATATATGAAATACATACACACATATGTGTGTGTATATATATATGCATCTATAAATTTTAAAATTGAGTGTGTTCCAAAAGTGTAGTTATTTTAGAGTGACTTGGGCGTTAGTTAACATGTTGTCCATTAATTACTACAGCTGCAGAAAGATGGCTCAGTGGTCAAGAGCACTGGCTGTTCTTCCAGCGGACCCTGGTTTGATTTCCAGCATCCCCATGGCAGTCACAATAGTCTGCAACTCCAGTTTCAGGGGACCTGATTCTTTATCTGGCTTCTGCGGGTAGTGCACACAAGTGATGCACATGCAGGCAAAAAACTCATATATAGATAAAATGAAAATAAAAAAGGAAAAATGGCTTCCTGTAACTGCCTTGTGGTAGAGGGGATGAGGCATCAAACCAACACTTCTTACCCTCATCAGTTGTACTTCAACAGAGTCTTAGTTAGGGTTTCTATTCTTGTGAAGAGATGCTATGACCACAGCAACTCTTATAAAGGAAAACATCTAATTGGGACTGCTTACAGTTCAGAGGTCTAGTCCATTTATCACCATAGCAGGAAGCATGGTGGTGTGCAGGCAGACATGGTACTGGAGAGGTAGCAGAGAGCTCTACATCTGGATCTGCAGGAAGCAGGAGGAGAATCACTGGACCTGGCTTGAGCATTTGAAACCTCAAAGCCCACCCAGTGACACACTTCCTCCAATAAGGCCACATCTACTCCAACAAGGTTACACCTCCTAATAATTTCAAATAGTGCCACTCTCTATGAGCCTATGGGGGCCATTTCCATTCAAAACACCGCAGATAGAATGAAGAAAGATTGATTTTGGACTTGAAGGAGGGGCGTTTTCTTCACCTGGAAGATTGAGAGCAGAGAGAGGGCATGGGCTAGAGAAAAGGCTAGAATCAGAGTCCTGCTTCTAAAGAGCCATTTCTGCCAACCAGGCCCCACAACCCAAAGGGCCCCACACCCTCCTTAAGCAAAACCATCTGAGGACCAAGTGCTTATACATATGAAGCTGTAGGGCACAGTTCACATTCAAACCGCCACTACATTCTGTCCCCGACCATAGGCTCATGGCCATTGGAAAAATGCAAAACATCAGTCCCACAGAGTTCTCACGGTCTTAGCAGTCCCAACACTCTTCAGAAGTCCCAGGTTCAAAGTCTGTTC
The DNA here is from genome assembly GCA_004026605.1 of Ondatra zibethicus. Taxonomy (NCBI): domain Eukaryota; kingdom Metazoa; phylum Chordata; class Mammalia; order Rodentia; family Cricetidae; genus Ondatra; species Ondatra zibethicus. The sequence goes on from PVIU01029410.1 coordinate 15,402, forward strand.
CGAGACTCAAGGCTAATTCTTACCTGTAACCCAGTAACACCAAAAAGAATGTCACATACTTCCAGTGTATGATTGTCTTTAATAAACACTGCCATTCCACAGGAGATGGCAAGACAGCAAGGAAAGATCAGAGAAGCCAACAGGGTAAACCTTCTATTCCCCTTGGCCTGCATTTTGGGGCACACAGTGTCATTATTTGAGCTTCGTCAGACTTGGGCAGGATACAGGGATTTCTCTTAGGCTGACTCCACTCAAGTACCAGATGCTTTCCCCAACAGACATCCCATACTCTGAGCACATGCAACACACTGGGGTCACCATTGCAACTTAGACTTCACCTTACAGCTCCATGCAAGCTGAATATGCCTTCCTCCTTAATATGTAAAAGGGGACTTTGCTCCACCCTGTATCCCCACATCTCCCCACCCGGAAACTTCACTGCATGCCCCATAGTCCAATAACTCTTGCATTCTGCGAGTCTACAAAATCAGCACCGTGCAGACAAGGTTAAATTCTGCTGCAGCTGTTCCTCTTGAGCCGGAGCTTCAGGAGCCCAAGTACCTAGATGACTGAACTTGGCAAAACATTTCCCTAGGCAATCATTTTCTGAGCAGGCGACACCTGGGGCTGCTCTGTGTTTCTAGCCGCTCTTAGATTGAAAAGTAAAATCTTTCAAGTGTGTTTTTACACTCCGTGCCCTTTGATGGGAAGGATGTTAACCTCCAGGCACCTTTCTTATTGTCCTGATGAGTTTTCAGCCTCCCTTCAGCGGTGCTAATCTGTTTGACAACTGCCACCTCTTTGCCCACAGCATTTGTTTTGTCTACAACTTTAAATATATTCATGTTTTTCTCCTCGTGACACATGGAGGAAGGGTTTGCACATTTGTATGTGGATGAGTTCTCAGACATATACATGTATGTATAGAGGTCAGAAGATATAGGTGCCGTTCCTCTGGTGCCTCCTCCTTAATATGTAAAAGGAGCTCTTGTTGGCCTGGAACTTTACCAAGTAGTCTAAACTAGCTGACCAGTGAACTTCAAGCGATTCATCCATTCTCCACTTCCCATCTCACCCCTATGGGGATTGAAAGTGTGCACCACTATGCCTGACATTTCTTACGTGGAGTGTGGTCCTCATGTTTGTGAGGCAAAGGCTTTACCGCATGAGCCATCTATCTCCCCATTACCAAATCACAGATTCTTTTTTTTGCATCTTTCTGCTCTACTTTTTCTCCACCTCACTGTAAATCTGGCTAAAAGCAACACACAACAACAATGTCGCATCCTGAATATGCTGCCTTGAAATTCCCTCTGCCAAATAAGTTAGTCCATTGCTTTAGAGTTCAGCCTCGTTCAACTTTTCAGGACAAAGGCAAAGCACAGCAAGATACTTTATCTGGACACAACAGGAGTGGCCCTCTTGCCCAAATCCTGGTATAGTCCTTATTTTCCCACCTGAAGCCTGTGAGGACAGTCCTTACTGTCTGCATCTTGCACTCCTCTATCCTTCCAGGTTTCCACTGGAATCAACCACTAGGCTCTGTTTAGGGCATTCTAGGGCTTTTATGTTCTTCATCTTCAACCTCCCCCACACACACACCCCAGTTCTGAATGTCTAAGAAACAAATTATCAGTTCCTCTCAGCAGTGAGTGACCTGCTTCTTACTGGGAGTGTTCTGTATTTTCTCATTACTGGGCCACAAAAACCTGAAGGAAGCAAAGTAAGAGAAGAAAGGATTGTTTCAGCTTGTGGCGTCAGAAGGCACAGTCCCCTGTGTTGAAAGGCACAGCTGAACAGCTCGGTCACAATGAGTGACTCCTCACATGGTGGTGGATAGGTGTGCATAGGACAGGCTAGAGCCAGACATGGGTATAGCCTTCAAGTCGACCTCCAGTGACATTAGCAGTGATACCCCACATCCCTAGGGTTCCACAACCTCCAACCTGCCACCAGCTCTGGGGACAGGCAAAGTGTTATGACACAAGAATATATGGAGACATTTCATATTGAAACCAAACACTGAATCTCAAGTATTCTGTCATAGTACCACAAATGGACTGATACTGTCTTTCAATGCATACTTCGGCTTGGGGACTGTCTCGGAGCCCTGTTCCCACACAGGTTTGGGTGAATGTTGAAGGCCCTTGCTACCCATTCTTACTCCTTCCCCCTTGTCCTTCACCAGGGTTATCTCAAAGTTTTTTCATATCT
>PVIU01029411.1:0-17603 GCA_004026605.1 Ondatra zibethicus
TTACACTTGTAAGAATAGCCAAGGTCAAAAACACTGATGACAACTTATGCTAGAGAGGTTGTGGGGAAAGGGGAACACTTCTGCATTGCTGGTGGGAATGCAAGCTGGTACAGCTTCTTTGGATGTCAGTGTGGCGATTTCTCAGAAAATTAGGAAACAACCTTCCTCAAGACTCAGTAATACCACTTTTGGGTATATATCCAAAGGAAGCTCAATCGTGCCACAAGGACATGTGCTCAACTATGTTCATAGCAGCATTGTTTGTCATAGCCAGAACCTGGAAACAACCTAAATGCCCCTCGACGGAAGAATGGATAAGGAAAATGTGGTAGTACATTTATACAATGGAGTGCTACACAGCAGAAAAAAATAACGACATCTTGAATTTTGCAGGAAAATGGGTGGAGCTAGAAAACATCATTATGAGTGAGGTAACCCAGACACAGAAAGACACTTATCACATGTGCTCACTCATAGGTGGTTTTTAAACATAAAGCAAAGAAACCAACCTACGAACCACAATCCCAGAGAACTTAGACAGCAATGAGGACACTAAGAGAGACTTACATAGATCTAATCTCCATGGGAACTATAAAAAGACAAGATATCCTGAGTAATTTGGGAGCATGGGGACCTTGGGGGAGGGTTGAAGGGGGAGGGAAGAGGCAGGGAGGGGAGCACAGAAAAAATGTAGAGCTCAATAAAAAAAACTAGATGTCAAGAAAATCAAATAACCCAATAAAATATGGTATATAGATTTAAATATATATTGAGAAAATTCTCAATAGAGGAAACCCAAATGTGAGAAATACTTAAAAGAAATGTACAACATCCTTAGCCATCACGCAACTGCAAGTCAAAACTACTTTGAGATTCCATCTACAACACTGAGAATGGCTAAGAACAAAACAGGTGACAGCTCATGCAGCTGAGGCTATGGAATAAGGGAAACTCACACATTGCTGGTGCCAACTTGTACAGCTATTATTGCAATCTGTGTGGTGCTTCCTCAGCAAGGTGAGAATCAATCTATCCACAAATCCAGGAATACCCCTCTTGGGCACATACCAAAATGAAGTTTCATCCTACTGCAGAGACACTTGCTCAACCGTGTTCATTGCTACTCTATTCATAATAACCAGAAATTGGAAACAACCTAACCTAGATGGCCCTCACAGAAGAATGGATAAATAAAATGTGGAAAATTTATACCATGGAGCATTAGTTAACCATTTTGAAAAATGACATCATTAAATTTGCAGGTAAGTGGATGGAACCAGAAAAAAAATCATCCTGAGTGAGGGATCACAGATCTAGAAAGACAAATATGGTATATATTCCCTTTTATGTGGATATTTGCTTTTAAGTCAATGATAAACAAGCTACAATCCATAGAACAAGTGAGGTTAGTTACATATTAAGTGAGTGGGGGTACAGACAGATGTCATTAGGAAAGGAAAATGGAATAGACAGCTATGCATGGGTGGGGTCGGTCTGGAAACAGAGGATCAAGTGGGGATGTAGAGGGGAGAAGCGGACAGTGAAGAGAATATGGGGAGAACCCGCTAAAATTCGGGGCTGTTGGAGGGGTAGTATGGAAACCTAAAACAGTAGGAGCTTCCTAATTAGTATGTACATATATGCAGGCTACCTAAATGAAATCACCAAATGATGGGGGAGACAGAGCCCCAGTCGACCATCTCATTACCAAATGAAGCTTCAAGTACTGACATTGGGTTTCATCTAATTGAGTTGTTAGTTAAAAGGTCCCATAAGAATCCTCAAACAAGAAAGGCTGTTGCCTAGACTATAGGTTACACTTCACAAACTGACAGTGAGGCCCTATTGCTGAAGGTAGGAACTACAAAACTCATTGAACATAGAGAAGTTGAGCTGATGCCTACATACTTCCTTCACCCCTAGGTTCTAGTGTTTCTTGGTACTCTGTAAGCTACACAAATAAAAATGTAAACACCAGGCGAGCCACATAATCTTGAATCTATGATGGTGTCCTGCGTGCAAGATATAGTCAGGCTATTGTGGCACAAACTTGCGGGAATGACAAATCAAAATTTGATTGGACTATAGGCTCCTCTACAAGATGGAACCCACACCCGACACTGCAGGATAACCAAGAACTCTGTCATTATGAAGACCAGGGACCTAGAATAAAACCAAATACTAACTACTGATCCAGATAGATAGATAGATAGATAGATAGATAGATAGATAGATAGATAGATAGATAGATAGATAGATAGATAGATATAGATAGATAGGAGAGAGAGGAATAAAATTTAGCAATAAAATGTCTCCCAATAAAATTTTGTTATACTCTTAGATTAGTGACTTATTCAAGCATCATCAGAGATGCTTCCTCCTGTAGCAAAAGGGAACAAAGCAGAGACCCAAAACTGGGCATTATGCAGAGAACAAGAGACTTAAAGCTAGATATTACAGAGAGAGTGAGAGACCTTGGAAAACTCATGTTCCGATGGGATGTCTTGATCAAATCCCTCCCTTATGTCTGAGGGAACCTTGTGGAAGAGGTGGCAGAAAGAGTGTAATAACCAGAGGAGATAGAGAACAAGAAGAAAACAAGGTCCACTAAACCAGCCCGATCAAAGCTCATGTGAACTCACAGAGACAGAATCTGCAAGCACAGGGCCACAGGTCTTCACCAGGTCCTCTTCATATGTATTGTGGTTTCCTGTCTACTGTTTTTATAGGATTCGTGAGTGTGAGAACCTGTAGGTCTCTGTTTCTTGCACCTTGTTTGGACTCTTCTTCTTCTGTTTGCCTCTCTTGCTCACCTCCAATGTATTACTTTTTGTTTTCTCTTATTAAAGTTTATTTTATTATATTTTCTTATTATCCCTTAGAGGCCTGTGTGTTTTCTATTGAGATACAGAAAGGGAATGGATCCTTTCTGTAAAGGGAATGGGAGGGGAGTCAGGGAGGAACTTGAAGGAGCAGGGGGGGAACCATAATCAGGTTATTATGTAACACTCCATGATGTGAGAAAGAATATCTTTTCAATAAAGGGGGAAAAGATGCATATAGTTATTTCAATTGTAAAAAGAATATAGAAGAACCAAGTAGCCAAGGAAATAGTATTAAGTCATGTGTGTTTTGGACACATGATTCTCTATTTTCATCTGACACTGATAATTCAAGAAGCAACCTCTAGTTCCAAATTTAAAGCCAATTGAAGTGTCTAGCAATGGAAGCACCACATATGAAGTATGAAGCCGCGGGGAAATGTTGGAGATGTGATCTTGCTCTGTGGCTCAAGCTGATGTCCAACATATGGATATCTCTTAAAATTTTTATTGAATTTTTTCTTCGACAGTTTTGTGCACATGTAAATTATATGCAGGTTTCTGTAAAACCTGTATCTTTTCTAGTCTCCCCCACACTTCTAACAACCCTTCCTCCCTGTGGTTTTCTTCCAGACATTGATTTTTGAGAAGTCCAGAATTTAACCAGAATCTCTTGTATGACCATGAGTTCTATCCATTGGAGACTGATGTTGGGGGAAGGGGTGCAAGGCTCAATGGGTTCACTACTGATGATAATGACTATCCATCCCTCAGAACGCACCAGTACCTAATATTTCAGTAAGGGAAGGCAGGGCTGAATGAGTTCCTGCCTGGCCTGTGGTTGACTGTTGAGAGGCTCAGCCATGAGCAGACTTATTGCATACACTCACAACTGTTGTGCAAACAGGACGGCATTGGCTGTACCGTGCTGAAAAGACAGTCTTTCATAGCCCTTCTTTTATCTGCCACCTTTTATGTTCTTTTTACTCCTTTTTCTGGTTTGATCCATGCATGGTCAACCCTAAACAAGACATTAATACCATCCAACCATCACTTATTATCAAGCACTTTGAGCAGTTACGTATATCTTCGTTCATCAGTGTTTATCGCCAAAAGGGCTTCTCTGATTGAGTCTTGGAGTAGCTTTTCTCTATGGATATACAAATAGACACTTAGAAGGGAGCTTGGCACCATGACAGTTTACATGTTGTAAATTCTTCCCTAGGGCCAAAGACCTTCTCAGCCGTGGATTTAACCACATTGAAAGTAACAGGTATGGATTCCCTCTTGCAGAATGGGCCTCAGATCCAATCAGAGATACACTGATTACCCCTGTAGCAGCCATGCCACTAGTTGTGCAGGTGGTCACATTTTGGCTGGCAGATTGGTATTGTAGATCGTGGGTTTTATGTCTTGGTAAGAACGTTGATTCCGTTATTCTGCCAGCATCCTGCATAGCAATTCCACTCCTGTGAGACCTAACTGGCAGGGAGGAAGTATGTAGCTCCATTCCAGCCTAATTTCTCGACATTTTGCGACCAAGTGTGTTTTGTCTTTAGAAGCAGGGTCTTATCAACTAGTTATAGTGGGCAAACAAAAAGAGTGGCATTAACCTGGATTGTTTTGGAGACTTCTGGGAACTTCTTGACAGACAATTCATGTGGAAGTATCTCATATCTGGCACTGAATTTTTTTTGTGTGTGTTGCTTGGCTTTCAGAAGCAGCATTATGTAGACATACAGGATATCTGCCTTCTAAATCTCTCTTTTGTAGCCTACATGTTCTGAATGGGATTATAAAGCAATAAGTTTACATATGACTTTTTAAAATGTATCATTAGCTTTAGTTAACCCTTTAGTTAACCTTATATCACCCATTTTTCTATCCATCTATGCTAAAACTTTCCTCATGGGTGGAATTTTTATATTTGTGATTGCATAAATCCTCGGGCTTATAAGAGTGCAAATACTTTCACAACTTATGCACTTTCTGGGAACATATTAGAGAAGAAAGTCTCAACACAGAAAATCAATAAATGAAGAAAAAAAGAGGTGGCCCTTGGGTGAGGCAAAAGACCTATGGTGCCTCTATTAGCCAAACCTGATACTAACACTGTTGGGAGCATGGTCCCTAATGACATTTAGTGTGTGTGTGTCGGGGGGGAATCTTCAGTATCCTCATGGATTATTCCTGTAAACTAGCAGTAGAAATAAAAAGGCCACCCTGAATCTAAGAAAATCTACATAGATGCAACCAAAATCAGAGTTATAAGAAGAAGAGATGATGAAGAGCAAGCAATATAGTAAATGAAACATTCTTATTACCTCTGAAAACCATCATATAAATAGAGAATTAACAAGCTTAGATAGGCAACTTTTACACAAATCTGTGAAAGATGATATGTCCTAGATCAAAGAAAATATCTTCAAAGCAGTTTTAAAATGCATGTGATATGGGATGTCCTTCTGTTTATGTGTTGCTTTTACTGGTTGATGAATAACACTCTTTGGGTCAGTGGCTTAGCAGAGCAAAGCCAGGTGGAAAATCTGAACAGAGATATATAGAGAGAGAGTAGGTGGAGTCAGGGAAATTCCATGTAGTTGTAAGAGCTAGCTAGTAATATGCAGGAACCATTGGCTGAACAGTCTTGTAATTAATATAGTTTCTGTATGGTTATTTGAGTCTGGGAGGCGGGGAAATGAGTGAGCATGGCCCAAGACCTAAAAAAGCTTAAGAAAAAAAAGAAGGCTTCTAGACCCACAAAAATGGGAGCCAAGCACAACTTCTTGGTAGCTGCAGTTTTTTTCAGATAGGCTCTGTTTGCTGGTGGCGAGCAGAGGCACAGCTCCTTTAAGAGAAGGCTTCCTGACTCAGTACTAGCAGCAAAAACTGTGTGACCCCTTTAAGAACTAGCTTCCTGGTTCATGGTGGCCCTGTTACAAAGAACTTAAATGAGGTCTGTGAGTAATGTGTTACAAATTGCTTAATAGAAACATAGACCCACTGCGTCCCATGTAAAAGTCTGCCAGATACTATGGACCTATAGGTTGAAGATGGATGCCCTAATGTTAAAGGACAATTTTGGATGAGTATCCAGGCAGTGAGATGTCTCTTTATTTCTAGAAATTTGGAAGTTGCTTACAATGCACTTCCTGTTTACTTAGGTAATATTACATCTTTCTGGGGTCTTTGTTGGGGTTGAAGACTAGATAGTTATAGTTTTTCGTAGAAAAGATAAATTAGATGTGAAACTTTAGACTCACAAAGATAGGACAAATGATAGAGTATTTTTCTTCATTTTCCATATATAAATGAACTAAATATTGTAGCTATAATTCTTGATAACTGTTTTGTTATACGTAATTTTACTATATTAAAGTTAAAACCTTCCTTTTTAATTAGACAGAAAAGTGGAGGTGATATGGGATATCAATATGTGTTGCTTTTTTAAAATATTTACTTTATTTTATTTTTTAAAGAAAGAAACCAAACTATCCTTCATTTTACATATCAATCCCAGTTCCCACTCCCTTCCCTCCTCCCATTCCATCCATCTTCCCCCCTCCAAACTCCCATCCACTCCTCAGAGCTGGTAAGACACATTGCTTTGAGGAAGGACCACAGCCCTCCCTACTATATCTAGGCTGAACATCCAAAGAGAATGGGTTCCAAAAAGCCAGTATAAGCAGTAGGGATAAATTCTTGTGCCACTGCCAGTGTCCCCACAGTCTTACCCAGCCATAAAACTGTCACTCACATTCAGAGATCTACTTTGGGCCTATGCTGGTTCCTTCCCTGTCCGGCCAGAGTTGGTGAGCTCCCATTAGCTCAGGTAGACTGTTTCAATGGGTATCCCCATCATGGTCTTGATCTCTTTACTCATATTCTCACTTCTCCAACTCTTCCACTGGACTTTGGAAGCTCAGTCCAGTGCTCCACTGTGGGTCTTTGCCTCTGTTTCCATCAGTTTCCATCAGTCCTCTGTTTCCAAGCACCCTCTCCACTATTGCTTAGGGTCTTATCTTGTGGGTTCCTGGGACATTCTCTAGTGCCAGGTTTCTTGCTAGCCCCATAATAGCTCCCTGAAATAAGATATCTCTTTCCTTGCTCTCCATCTCTGTCCTGTCCTCATCTTGACTATCCTGTTCCCTCAAGTTCTCTTCACCCCTCCTGTTCTCCCCTCTTTCTCCCCTTCTGCCATCCCTTCTCTCCCAACCCCATACTCCCAATTTTATCAGGAGATCTTGTCTATTTTCCCTTCCCAGGGGGATCTATATATGTTTCTCTTAGAGTGCACCTTGTTCCTTACCTTCCCTAGGGTCACTGACTATAGGCTCATTATCTTTTGCTTTACAGAGAGTATCTACTTATGAGTGAGTACATGCCATGTTCATCTTTCTGGGTCTGGGTTACCTCACTCAGGATGGTGTTATCTAGTTCCATCCATTTGCATTCAAATTTCAAGTTGTCTTTTTTTTTTAACCGCTGAGTAGTACTCCAATGTGTAAATGTACCACATGGATTTCTTTATCCACTCTTCGGTTGAGGGGCATCTAACTTGTTCCCAGGTTCTTGTTATTACAAATAATGCCACTATGAACATAATTGAAGAAATGACCATGTAGTATAATTGAGCATCCTTTTGGTATATGCCCAAGAGTGGTATTTCTGGGTCCTGAGGTAGGTTGACTCCCAATTTTCTGAGAAACCACCGTACTGATTTCCATAGTGGTTGTACAAGTTTGCATTCCCACCAGCAATGGAGGTGTGTTCCCCTTACTCTGCAACCTCTCTAGCACAAGCTATCATTGGTGTTTTTGAACTTATTCATTCTGACTGTTGTAAGATGGTATCTCAGAGTTGCTTTGATTTGCATTTCCTTGATGGTTAAGGATGTTGACCATTTCCTTAAGTGTCTTTTGGCCATTTGAGATTCTTCTGTTGAGAAGTCTCTGTTTAGATCTGTACCCCATTTTTAATTAGATTATTTGTAATTTTGATGTCTAATTTCTTGAGTTCTTTATATAGTTTGGAGATCAGTTCTCTGTCTGATGTGGGGTTGGTGAAGATCTTTTCCCATTCAGTATTCTGCCTTTTTGTCTTATTGACTGTGTTCTTTGCTTTAGAGAAGCTTTTCAGTTTCAGGAGGTCCCATTTATTTATAGTTGCTCTTGGTGTCTGAGCTTCTGGTGTTATATTTAGGAAGTGGTCTCCTTTGCACATACATTGAAGACCACTTCCCACTTTTTCTTCTATGAGGTTCAGTTGGATTTATATTTAGGTCTTTAATCTATTTGGATTTGAGTTTTGTGCATGGGAGAGATATGGATCTATTTGCATTCTTCTACATGTTGACATCAAGTTACACCAGCACCATTTGTTGAAGATGCTTTCTTTTTTCCATTGTATAATTTTAGCTTCTTTGTCAATAATCAGGTGTTCATAAGTGTGTGGATTAATAACTGGGTTTTAAATTCCATTGGTCAACCTGTCTATTTTTATGCCAATATCAAGCTGTTTTCATTACTGTAGCTCTAAAATAGAGCTTGATGTCAGAGATGGTGATGCCTCCAGAAGTTCCTTTATTGTACAGGATTATTTTGGCTATCCTTGGTTTTTTGTTTTTCCATATTAAGTTGATTCTTGTTCTTTCGAGGTCTGTAGGAATAGTGTTGGGATTTTGATGGGGACTGCATTGAATCTATAGATTGCTTTTGGTAGGATTGCCATTTTTATTATGTTGATCCTACCTATCCAAGAGCATGGGAGATCTTTCCATTTTCTGGTATCTTCTTCAATTTCTTTCTTCAAAACTTAAAGTTCTTGTTGAACAGGCCTTTTACTTCTTTGGTTAGTGTTACCCCAATATATTTTATGTTATTTATGGCTATTGTGAAAGGTGATGTTTCTCTGATTTCCCTCTCAGCTTCTTTATCATTTGTGTATAAGAGAGCTACTGGTATTTTTTCCTTTTAGTTCATCTTGTATCCTGCAACATTACTGAAGGTATTTATTAGCTGTAGGAGTTCTCTGGTAGAGTTTTGGGGGTCACTTATGTATACTATCATACCATCTGCAAATAGCAAAAATTCAGCTTCTTCCTTTCCAATTTGTATCCCCTTGATCTCCTTTTGTTTTATTGCTCTAGCCAGAACTTCAAGAACTATGTTGAATAGATATGGAGATAGTGGACGGCCTTGTCTTGTGCCTGATTTTGGTGGAATCACTTTGAGTTTCTCTCCATTTAATTTGATGTTGATGTCAGCTTGCTGTATACTACTTTTATTATGTTTAGATATGTTCCTTGTAACCCTGATATCTCCAAACCCTTTATCATAAAGGGATGTTGGATTTTGTCAAATACTTTTTCAGCATCTAATGAGATAATCATATGTTTTTTCCTTCAGTTTATTAATATGGTGGATTACATTGATAGATTTTCATATGTTAAACTAGCCCTGCATCTCTGGGATGAAGTCTACTTGATTATGGTGGATGATTTTTTGACGTGCTCTTGGATTCGGTGTGCCAGTATTTAATTGAGTATTTTTGCATCCATGTTCATGAGGGAGATTGGTCTGTAATTCCCATTCTTGGTTGAGTCTTGTGTGGTTTCAGTATCAGGGTAACTTTAGCCTCATAAAAAGAATTTGGCAATGTTCCTTCTGTTCCTATTATGTGGAACACTTTGAGGAGTATAGGTATTAGCTCTTTGAAGTTCTGGTAGAAATCTCCACCGAAAACATATGCCCTGGGCTTTTATTTATTTATTTATTTTTTGGTAGGGAGGCTTTTGATGACTGCTTCTATTTCCTTAGGGGTTATAAGTCTATTTAAATTGTTTACTTGATCTTGATTTAATTTTAGTATGCAGTACCTATCTAGAAAAATTGTCCATTTCTTTTACATTTTCCAATTTTGTGGACTACAGGTTTTTGTAGTATGACTTAATGATTCTCTGGATTTGCTCAATGTCTGTTGTTATGTCCCCCTTTTCATTTCTGATCTTGTTAATTTGCGTGTTCTCTCTCTGCCTTTTGATTAGTTTGGATAAGGTGTGTCTATCTTGTTGATTTTCTCAAAGAACCAGCTCTTTGTTTCATTGATTCTTTGTCTTGTTTCCTTTGTTTCTATTTTATTGATTTCAGCCCTCAATTTGATTATTTCCTCTCATCTACTCCTTCTGATTAGTCGTCTTCTTTTTGTTCTAGAGCTTTCAGGTGTGCTGTTAAGTCACTAGTGTGAGATTTCTCTACTTTATGTAGGTACTTAGTGCTATGAACATTCCACTGCTTTCGTAGTGTCCCATACATTTGGGTATGTTGCGCCCTCATTTTTGTTGAATTTTAGGAAGTCTTTGATTTCTGTCTTTATTTCTTCCTTGACCCAGGGGTAGTTCAATTCAGCACTGTTCAGTTTCCATGAGTTTGTAGGTTTTCTGCAATTAGTGTTGTTGTTAAATTCTACCTAAAACCATGGTGATCAGAATAGATACATGGAGTTATTCCAGTTCTTTTGTATCTGTTGAGGTTTTCTTTGTTACAGAGTATGTGGTCAGTTTTAGAAAAGATTTCATGAGGTGCTGAGAAGAAGGTATTTTTTTTCTTTGTATTTGGGTGAAATGTTCTGTAGATTTCTGTTAAGTCCATTTGAGTCATGACAGCTGTTAGTTCTCTTATTTCTCTGTTAAGTTTCTGTTGGTTGACCTGTCCATTGTGGAGAGTGGGGTGTTTAAATCTCCTACTATTAGTGTGCGGGGTTTAATGTGTGATTTAAACATTAGTAATGTTGCTTTTACATATGTGGGTGCTCTTGTATTTGGGGCATAGATGTTCAGGATTGAGACTTCATCTTGATATATTTTTCCTATGATGAGTATAAAGAGTCTTTCTCCATTTCTTCTGATTGATTTTAGTTTGAAATCTATTTTGTTAGATATTAGTATAGCTATACCTGCTTGTTTCTTACATCCATTTGATTGGAAAATCTTCCCAACCCTTTCCTCTGATAATGTCTGTCTTTGAGGTTGAAGCTTGATTCTTGTAGACAGCAGAAGGATGGATACTGCTTTCACATACATTTTCTTAGCCTGAGTCTTTTTGTAGGTGAATTGAGTCCATTGATGTTAAGAGATTAATGACCAATGATTGTTAATTCCTGTTATTTTTTGGTGGTAGTGTTTGTGTGTTTCCCTTCTTTGTGGGTTTGCTGTTGTGAGGTTATCTGTTTCTTGTGTTTTTGTGGGTGCAGTTAGCTTCCTTGGCTTGGAGTTTTCCTTGTAGTGCTTTCTGTCGGGTTGGATTTGTGGATAGGTATTGTTTAAATCTGGTTTTTTCATGGAATATCTTGGTTTTCTACATCAATGGTGATCGAAAGCTTTGCTGAGTATAGTAGTCTGGTATTGCATCTCTTAGTGTCTGCAGCACATCTGTCCAGGACCTTCTGGCTTTCATGGTTTCCATTGAGTAGTTGGGTGTAATTCTGATAGGTCTGCCTTTATATGTTACTTAGCCGTTTTCCTTTGCAGTTCTTAATATTCTTTCTTTATTCTGTATGTTTCACATTTTGATTATTATATGGCAAAGGGACTTTTTTGTCCAGTCTTATTGGTGTTCTTTAAGCTTCTTGTACCTTCATAGGATATCCTTCTTTAAGTTGGAAAAGTTTTCTTCTATGATTTTGTTGAATATATTTTCTGTACCTTTGAGCTGGAGTTCTCCTTCTATCCATATTATTCTTTGGATTTTTTTTTCATGATGTCCCAGATTTCCTGGATGTTTTGTGTTAAGATTGGATTTAATGTTTTCTTTGACTAATGAATCTATTTCCTCTATAGTATCTTCAATGCTTGAGATTCTCTTTTCTATCTCTTGTATTCCTTTGGTTATGCTTGCCTCTGTAGATTTCATTCATTTACCCAGATTTTCCATTTCCAGAATTCCCTCGGTTTGTGAATTCTTTATTGCCCCTATTTCAGTCTTTAAGTCTTGCACATTTTGAACTGTTTGCTTCACCTGTTTGATTGCTTTTTCTTGAGTTTAAGTGATTTATTGATTTCTTCCAATTTTTTGTTTGTCTGTTCCTCCATTTCTTTAAGGGAATTTTTCATTGCTTCTTTAATGGTGTTCATCATCCTCATGAAGTTATATTTAAAATCATTTTCTTCTGCTTCTTCTGGGTTAGGATGATCAAGTCTTTCTGTTGTGTGGCCACTGCGTTCTGTTGTCACCATGTTGCTTTTTAGGTTGTTGGATGAATTCTTGCATTGCCACCTACCCATCTCTTCATTCAATTGATGCTGGCAGTGTCTTTGTCTCTTGGTTCAATCCTTACAGTTGCTGTCTGTGTTCTTGGTCTCCTCTGTGCTATTGTTGTCTTGGTCTCAGGAAGCTGCTGAGGTCTCTCTTCACCAGCTAGCTCTCTTGGTGCACTCTTTCGTTCTGCTCTCTTGGTCCTCTCTGTGCAGTCACAGCCTGTACTTCAGAGTTCCTCTGAGGTAGTGGGGGATAGGAGGGTTTGGGGGGCAGAGTGGGACTTGTAGCTTGCAGGGTCCAATGGATGGGATGGGGTGTTGGAGCAGCCTACGTGCAGTAAGCTTGCCTGCTGGCTGGCTAGAGAAGTTGAGGCAGGTGGAGGAGGGGCCCTGAGTTTTGCCCTGGTATGGAGGACCTAGAGAGTGGGTTGCTGGGTGGGTGATCACTCACCTCTTGGTTGTTTCTGTGTAGTTACAGCCTGTGTTTCAGTGTTCCTTTGACATCAGGCAGGGAACATAGGGGTTTGGGGGCAGAGTGGGACTTGAAGCTTGCAAGGTCCAATTGATGGGATGAGTGTGTTGAAGCAGCCTACCTGCAGGAGGCCTGCCTTTGGGCTGCCTAGAGAAGCTGATGCAGGTGGGGGAGGGGCCCTGGGTTTTGCCCTGGTATGGAGGACATAGAGAGTGGGGTGCCCCACCAGGTTGGTGGGTGGTCACTAACTTCTTGGTCCTCTCTATGTAGTTGCAGCCTGTGTTTCAGAATTCCTCTGAGGTTGCGGGGGGATAGGAGGGTTTGGGGGCGAAGTGTGACTTTAGCTTACAGGGTCTGATCAATGGGATGGGGCGTTGGAGCAGCTTATCTGCAGGAAGCTTGCCTGCTGGCTGGCTAGAGAAGCTGACACAGGTGGGGGAGGGGTCCTGGGTTTTCCCTTGTATGAAGGGACTAGAAAGTGGGGTGACCACCTGGGTGAGTGATCACTCCCCTCTTGGTCCTCCTATGTGTTGCTTTCATTGGTTGATGAGTAAAGATGTTTGAGCAAAGCCAGGCTAGAAACCTGAACAGAGAGAGAGACAGAGAGAGAGAGAGTAGGCAGAGTCAGGAAGATGCCATGTAGCTGCTGAAGTGGAAGGATGTCTGACAGAACCTTACTGGTAGTCCCCAGACTTATGGTGATACATAGATTAATAGAAATCGTTTAAGATATAAGAGTTATCTAGAAATATGCAAGATCCATTGGCCAAACGTTGTTGTAATTAATATAGTTTCTGTGTGCGTATTCAGATCTGGGCAGCCAGAAACAAATGAGCAATCTCCATTTACACACATGCAGACTAAACAAATTAGGTTTTTTATGCTTTTTTAAATTATCAATCCTTTATTCTTATCAGCTTCTAGGAAGCAGGGTATAAAACTATCCTTGCGCTTGTACAAGGAAATGTCAATAAAATAAACTGTATTTCTTTCAAGTAACGGACAATATATGTTTCAAGTATATTATCAAAAATGTTAAGATGATCGATATGTTAAATTGACTTCATTTAATCATTCCATATTGTATCCACATTTCAATCCATATATGCAAACAATTTTGAGTTGTCAATTGTAAACAATACCAAAACAAGTAAAAGATAATGCAAAGGTCAGGAGATTGATATTTGAAAATGGGGTGAAATGTGAGTTACTGATTCCACAAATAACATCTGACAAACACTGCATTCATTGCTCGTTTTGTGATCGTAAATAGACAAAACCTATTGTGTAAAAATAACTTGGGCATTTAATTGTCATTGCACATGCCTATCGCTATGAGATTGGTGTGCTTTCAGAAGTCATGATGGATAGTGCACTAGATAATAAAGCCTAACTCACACAATCTGCAAGTAGAAAAGGATGAAAAACGTGACACAGTCTATCCTGTATGGGTGTGGGCCTGACATGGCCCATACCGCCAACTTTCAAAGACAGTCTCTGGTAAATTTTATTGTATTAATGTCTGTATTTATTCTATGTGTACATGAACATAGATGAACCTTTTTCTGTTTGAAAAAATAATCTGTCTCATAGTAAATACGCTTTTGTATAACGCCCTGTCATTTTAAAATATGAGAACCTACTAAGTGATAAAATGTTAATATTTAGTTATTGAAAATTAGTTCAATAGTACTATTAAGATTCAGCAAGGAAACATTGAGAGCTATTTGTCTTATTTCAGTTGAGGGGGAGTTCTTCTTTGAGACATAAAAACAAATAATTAAAAATTTACCTGGTTTTGAAAGAATTGCAGTTTATTTACTCATTTAATAGACAAAGGCAAATCTGTAAAGCAAAAACATAAAACATGCATACATATACACATTAATAAAATAACTGGATTTATGAGGAACCTTAAGTAAACAAAATATTTTTAAATCTATATAGACAAGGCAAAGCATACACAGTAATTATGGGCATATGCATACTATTATATACATGAAACTCATACTCTTCTTTTAGAATAATCAAAAATGATTAATAAAATAATCAATAACAGTGGTTACCATTTGAATTTCTAAGAGTTGTTGGTAAATATTACATTCAATACTACTGACAATGGAGTGATCTATCGCACCCCAGGGGTGGAAGATGTAACATGTACAATCTTTAACACTCATCATGATAGCTTTGACCTGGTCATCATCTTTATGGAAAAGAAGATTCGACTTACAAGACTGAGGCAGGTTCTTGACTATTTGAGTGAGGTCATCTTCAGCACCATAGTGTGACCCGTTTAGAAACCATGGAGGGAAAGGCGGGGGCAGAGGAAAGGAGAAGGAGAATGAGGAAAGGAAATGAAGAAAGGAAAGAAAGAAGGGAATTAGGTAGAAGGGAAGGGAGGGGAGCAGGGAAGGAGAGAGGAAGGAGAGGGAGGGAAGGGGAAGAAGAGGAGAAGCTAGATCACACTTCATAGTTTTAAAGGGGCCTGTTGGCAGGGGGCGGGGCCACTGCATCAGAAGGGCAGTAGTGGACAATGACGAATGAATGAATGGCCTGCCTTCTCTGTGACGTTTGAGGTTGTGCTAGAGAAATCCAGCTAGCCTAGGCAGTACTGGCTGAGACAAACCATACACCAGTGCCATGGGAGAGAAGCTTCTGCGAGTCTCTTTGAGAGGTTTTGGGTGATTTCATCAATGGGGCTTCTAAACAGCCGCAGCAGCTTGAGATGCAGTGATTCCAGCTTGGCAGAGCCAGCGCAGCCAGAAGACAACGCAGGTCCCAGTTACATCTCCCGCAGTCACAAGCGCAAATGGGGCATTTGGGACAGTCTGGCACCAACCCCTAACATCCACAGATCTTGGAACCAGGCAGTCAACCTACAGCAAGTTTTTGGCATCGTCTACAGGAAAAAACTGAAGTTATCATCTAAGTATGCTTACCAAACTTTATTTTTGAACGGGGAAGACAGCGACATTAGAATCCGAGCACTTGGAAGAATATGGTCTCTACACAAAGTATTTTTATGTCAGTCAGGGTTCTTTGCTAAGATGCTAAAAGATACTTGGGAAGAATCCCACAGTGATGTTATTGACATGGAGATTAAGAACGAAGATATAGATGTCAGCTCCTTGCACTTTGTGTTTGGGTCATTGTACAGGGACGAGGACTTGCCAATACCACCCCCTCGAGTTCCTCACGTTTTGGCAGCAGCATGCCTGCTTCAGGTGAAGCCCGTCATCCGGCAATGTAATGAGACCATGAAGAACAGCATCACTAGAGAAACCGTGTGCTCATACTACACAGCAGCAGAAACATATGGACTGAAATCTGTAAAGACACGCTGCTTTGACTGGCTTCTCTGCAACTTGATGACCCACCCAAGTGTTGAAGTTTACAAGGAAATTGATACAAAGCTCATGTACCTCCTTATTTCTTCAGCTGATTTACTAGTTATGCAAAACGAAATGGATATCTACACCACCCTGAAAGAGTGGATATTCCTTTGTCTTAATCCTTCCTGGAAAGGCCCAGTGAAGCAGATTTTAACGAATGCCAACAAGTGGCTTTCCAAGCACATGGAAGGTCTTGATAGCATCAGTTTTCTTGAAAGTGAAGAAGGACTAATATATCAACCAATTTTTAAAAAACTGAGGTTTCAACATATCATCTGTGATCTGAGTGACATGGCTGTTCTTGAACAAGATCGTCTAATACCTTTAGAATGGTTAACACCCATTTATAAGCAGCAATGGCTGGCTTTGCTTCAAGAACAAGAACAGAGGGAAATAGGGCCACGAATCATCAGTGAAGAAGAACTCGAGGACTGCGGCATGAGATGTGGTAAAATGATTAGCAGAGATGGTAAATACTCCTGGAAATGGTCAGATCTCAAGTTTAGTTTCCCTATACGCATCACCTTTACCAACCGTTACATCCTTTTCAGGCAAAGTTGTCAGTGGTGTGATAGTTCTGCTTGTCTAAAACATATACGAAACGTAGTATTCAAAATAACTTTGGTGTGTTTTGATTCCAACGGGAAAGTAACATTCAGAAAAACAACTGGTCACAAAATCGTTACCTTTGACTATAGGAAGAAACAAGTTGTAATGAAGTTAGAGGACATAGTTTTAAGCTTCCCTTTATATATATTCTTCAATTTCCTGTTTCTGTCATTAGGAAATACAGAACACATGTGATATTGTCAATTGTTAGACCATATGAGCAGCTTACAAACATTGAATGATTCATTAACTTGAAGGCTGTACTATGAACGCAGTCAAGATGACCGACAACAAAATGAAAATTCTTAGGAGTCTAGCACCACCACAAATGACTCAATTTCATCTTCACTTTATTTTAATGCATTTCTGAAGAAAAATCCCACATCCAACAAACGATTTGTCAAAGCAAATCAGAAGAAGCTGGTCTTTTGATTTTTATTTACCATCAATGGTCAAGTTTCGAATGGCAATAAGAGACGTATTTGCAAGGAAAATCAGCTAAATGAACTTGTTGAGTAGATTTGATGATGGCCAAGGTTGAGACAAAAATAAAAAAATTCTCTCCATTGCTGAAACTGTTGTGAGTCGTAGCTTATTTATATGTGTATAAGATATAAGTCATTGGTTAAAAAATAATTGAGATTAGTCACTATTGATGTGTGCTTTCAAATAACCAAATAGTGTCAGGTTTTTCCAGCTAGCGTAACATATAACATATTGGTATTTTAAATTTGATTTTTCAGATCATTTTACATGATTTGGATAACTTTTACTGCTGATTATCTTTAACTATTTATGCACAAAATGGATATTTATCTTATAATAGAAAATGCTTTCTGCTATGTAAACAAGTATATTATATATTCAGTGTGGTTACCTAGAAGTATCTATGTTTACATACATATATGTATATATTTATGTCACTGTAAGTAGCAAAGAATGCAATTTTGAAAGGGATAAACAAGCCAGGAAATGGAACATGGATCTTCATGATTCCAGTCATCTGGCTATCAAGAAAGGACTTACTTCAATTTCCCTGTCTTAGTTTCTCT